>JASAOD010001967.1:0-152480 GCA_030849845.1 Crithidia brevicula
TCACCAACGCGAACTGGAAGTAGTGCTCCAGGTAGGACGGTGAGGCGAGGAAAGAGTTGTAGGCGAAGAGGCAGCAGAAGCCCAAAATCGCGCCGGCCGCGTACAGCAGCACAACCTCACACGTGACAGCCATTTTGCTTGTGTTTAATACTGTAGAAGTTTTGATTGGTCTTAACGTGGGATACGCGTCAGTTTTCCTTCTGTAGCTCCGGTGTGTGTGTCTGTGTGTGTGTGTGTGTGTGTGGCTACGACTGAAACGGGAGGGAGTTGGTAATTTCTGTTTAAGAAAAACCGAAAGAAACTTGTATTGTGAATGAAAAAAAAGACCAGAAACCACGTACTCGGTTGAGGCTATTGGCTTCGCAAAAAAAAGAAAAGATGCTGCCCTTTTGCTGTAACTTCAATTCGAATCTGCTTTAATATTTCGCCGTGCAGCTTGTCGGTGCCGTTTTGAGAAAAAAAAATTAAAAGACCGGAATACTTAAACGCGGAGAGTAGAGCAGGTGATCCTGTTCGAATTGTAAAAGAGACACCCACGTATGTGTTTCCGCGTGCAAGCCTGGCGAATGACGTCTCAACTGGAAAGGGAGAAAAATGAGCCGCTGAGCTTCTTTTAGAAAACAAACAAGGCTTATCTGAAGAATAAAGAAAATTGTGCAAGTGAAACGCGGCAAAGCAAATTTTTTTTTTTTCTGTTATTGGTGCTTTAAGTTACAAGGATCGAAAGCGATTCGGTGTCAAACATAAACCGTGAAACTCAAAAGGAAAAAAAAGGGTGCGAAAAGAAGGAAGGTATGACGACGTCGATTAAGAACTTAGTTAGTGTCGTTGGTACTTCCGTGCTTCGGGCTTGTTTTTTTTTTTTTTTTTCAGTTTTATTACAAGTTATAGTGAGACCTTGTTAAAACAAGAAAGTAGTAGTTATCGTTTTGACGTTAAGGTGAGAGTGAAAGATGTTGAGAAAAAAAAAAGAGGAAAACCTTCGTTTGTTAAGTTCGATTACTAGGATTTATGAATAGTAGGAGTAAAGTGCGTTTTGTAAGAGAGAGAGGGAAAAAATATTTAAAATGGATTTAGTCTTCTTTTAAAAATACAGTGTTTTCTATGTTGAAAAGGATAGCGAGAAGCAAAAGATCGAACTTAAAATCAAGTCAGGCTCAATGAGCTCGCAAATAAACGATTCTGGCCTTGATGATGTATCTCGTTGTGTAATGTCTCGTTTAAAACCTTTTCTTTTTTTTTTTCCTTTATTTCCTTCGAAAAACTGATTGTGCTGACAAAGCAATGCAATGCCACTCAAAATCGAATGGAACGGGGAAAAAAAAAAATGTACACGGTCGTAGTTGGTTTGTTATTGAGGAAAATGTGCAGGTGAGCAATGAGAGAACACACAGACGTTTATTCGTGCAAGCGACCGAAAAAAAGAATACAGAAAAGAGAGCGTTTTGTAGTGAGGAAGAGAGGTGTTAGATCTGCACGTCAGCCGCACAAAATAATAACAAAAGAGATAGAGGTGTGAGTGGGTATTCGTGCGCACGAGTGAGAAGGAGGGTGAAGAGGAAAGGGGGTAGAGGGAAAGAAGTAAAGAGGTTGAAAAACCGGAGCTTGACCAGAAGGATACAGTGCTCTACATGAGAGGAGGTCTTGCATCTC
The DNA here is from genome assembly GCA_030849845.1 of Crithidia brevicula. Taxonomy (NCBI): domain Eukaryota; phylum Euglenozoa; class Kinetoplastea; order Trypanosomatida; family Trypanosomatidae; genus Crithidia; species Crithidia brevicula. The sequence goes on from JASAOD010001967.1 coordinate 1,654, forward strand.
TCTAACTACTGCGTGATATATATACATAGGCAAAAAGCCCGAAGATCATATGGGCAGCACAAGAAGCAGAGAGGATGCCTTTGTAGAGGTCTCACTGATATCGCGTTACAGAAGTGGCACAAAGTTGCAGAACGAGCGCGTTTCCAAACACAAACACGGGAAGCCGATGATGAAGCTACTGTCTGCTCTTTCTTTTTGTTGTGTGTGTGTTTTTTTTTTTTCTTGATGAGCTTGGCAAAAGGCGCATTTTGTTGCACACCTCACAATATCATTTAGTAAACAGAAAAGCAGCAGCAGCCTTGCCGACCTGGATCTGATTTCACTCAAAAAAAAAACCAACGTTGAGCTCAATAGAGGCGTTGAGCACCGATAGCGTGCAGCCGTCGTCTGGGAGGTAGGAAGGTCTGCGAAAGACGTCGCCCATCGTTGCGCGTGAAGCCGACAAAGTTTAGAAGGGCCGCTTTAGTAGTGTGGCAGAGAACAAAGTTGCCTCCTCACCAGCAGGACTCAGCAAAGCTGCCTTAGGTCGTGCCCTTCTCCGCCTCTCCCTCCAGATAATGAATGAGGGAGATCGACAAAGAAAAGGTGGTGTGGATTTCTGTATTTTCTTTCTTTTTTTCCTTCTCTGTGACGCCAGTACGTCGTGCAATCGTAAAGCGCGTCGTCCTCATGTTGACCAATGTCACTGCGACGGCTTCGCCTTCAAGCCTCACTTGAATGTGGTGCGGAGCAGCTCTGGCAGGCCCACATCAGCGAAGTTGAGCAATGTTCGCAGATCAATATGTCCTGAAGAGGACGGAGACTCAAGAGAGAGGGAGAAACGGACTACCAAGGACAGCAAGCAGCGGGTAAATAAAAAAAAGAAGAACAGAAAGCATGTAGATAAGTCCGGAAAGAAATCTTATCTGAGTATTGATAGGAGAATTACGATTTTTGATGCATTGACGAAAAATGCAGCTGAAAGCGGAACACAAAGGCCACACAAAGACATGATCGATTGCTGCGTCATCGTTCACCTCCTCACGTGCGTCAGCCCAGCGTAAAACTGTCCGCACGTCTTGCACTTGCCGCCTGAAGCGCACTTCATGGCGCACGCCTTGCAGAAGCACGGGTGGTGGCACGTCTCGGTTTCAAACTCGATCGGCTTGGCGTGACACTTCATACAGACCGTCTCTTTGGGCTTTTCGCTTTCAGAGTCGGAGGAGTGGGAGGACATGACGGAGCGTCCTGAGCACAGCACTTGTCTGCTGGTATGTGTGTGGAGGTGGGTGCCGCCTATCGGTAAAGCTGCGTGTGAGGTAAAGGCGGAGGATATAAATCAGATTGTAGTTTTGTGATGCTAAACGTGTGTATGTGTACGTGCGTGGGGAATGCGAAGCGATGAATAGTCTTAATAAAAAGGAAAGGAAAGAGAGGAAATTACAACAAAGCAGTTCGGCATTGCTGACAGAAATGAACAAAAGGACAGTGATGCAATTCGACACCATTAGGCAGGCAGGCAGCAACGTTCCTTTTCCAAGCAAATGGAAAATACACAAGCGTACCCTACGGACTGCTAATCCATTGTCAGTTAAGTTTCAAAAAAAAGAAGTATTTGCTTTCGATTGAAATAACTGTTCCGTAAACAAGGGAGCTCGCAAGTGCTGTTTTGCGAGCTGCGTGGTAAAAAAAAACCACCTGTGGGAACGCTTGCGCCACACCCGCTTCGCAAAGGACGATTAGCCACATCGCAAGCATAAAAAAAGGTTTTTAAAAAACCAAGGACTTTTGAAATCACAAATGTAGCGCTTTCTCGTGTATTTGTAGCCGGTTACGAACGTATCTTCCATCTGGAAAAGCAACGTTATGCACGTAGAATCAAACAAAATAATAGTAAAAAAGCCCCTTGTGGCAACAAAGGAATGTCTGTACAACTGAAAAAAAAAACTCCGGAAAGTAAAAAAAAAAAAAACACTTGCTCTACAGGCGCTTAGCAGACAAAGAGGAGACAGAATCCATTTAACGATTGCAATCCACTGTAAAGAAACGCAGTCATTGTCTTTCCGGTGTCCGTGCTGCTCAACGCAGCCGGCACGTGCCGCTCCTTCAATTCGACGCACATTGTGCACGGTAAGAGATGCGTTTCAGGTCGAGCATGTGCATGGATTTGGACTGCGCCTTGTACTGCTCCAGTAGATCCTGGAATGCGCCCCGGTCTGTCTTGTACGCGTCGAGGGTTTTCTTGCCCACCGCCATGCACTCCCCGCTCATTGTCCGCACGTCTGTCTCCAGTGTGCGGATGAGCGCCTCGGGGGTGCAGACGGCGGAGAGCAGGCGGTTCTGCCCCAGCCGCTGCAACTGCGAGACCTGGTCGCTTAGCTGCCGCTGCATCCCCTCCACCTTCTTCTCCAGCGTCTCCACCTCAGTGCGCAGGAGGGTGTTCTCATTGGCGACGCGCTCAATTTCGCCGATGGTTTGGCGGCTCGCCTCGCGCATCTGCTTCACGATGGGCAGTTGGTAGCAGTAGGCGTCGAGACAGTTCGGGTTGCTCACCAAGTCGCGCAGCAGCCGATCCGTCTCTCCGCTGAGCTGCAGTGTGACGCTGCGCATGCTGGGCGGCTCCACCGGACCCCAGCGATCTGCCGCGTTCTGGAAGGCGTTGCGAACGGCCTCCACCAGCGTGGAGGCGTTGCTCTCCCACTGGTAGGCCTGTGCCTCGGAGGGGTTGATGTTAGGCGGCGTGATAGGGATGCTGTGGCAGCAATACGGCATCGTGGTCCTCGGTGCCGCCTTGGGAAATGAGGCAGGCAATGACACGAAGAGAGAGAGGGCGTACTCGGTGGTGGGGCTGATGCGCAGGACGTGGTCTACCTTTAACACGGTCTCCTGCGCGGTCTCCGTCACGACAGACGTCGAGGGAAACTGTTTGCGCAGCTCGCTGAGCTGTCCGGCACGGTCCTGCGGCATCCTTAAACGAGATGATAACAAAAAACAAAACAAAAAGAAGAGGGGAGAGGCAAAGACGAAACAGAGACAAGCAATATAATGGAACGGATTAACAACAGAAAAAAAGGAGTTGAAGAGACTTGAGCAGGGAAATATAAAATGCACTCACGGCAATTAAGAAAAGCTAAGCCAATAAAAAACAAAGCTTCCTGAAGTTGGATATGAATGGACTCGGCGAGCGGGGTTGGCGCGGAGTGTACGTAGGATTGAGAAAGAGGAAAGAAGAAAAGATAGAAAGGAAGATGGAGAAGAATGAACTCGAACTGCAGTGCCCATTCTGCAAAGTACACTTATGGTTCGGCGAAGCGCGCGAGTGTACCGCGAAATCTAAAAACTGCTTATTTACGCCTGGTCCGGAGCATCAAGGAAACAAAGTAGCAGCAAAATAACAGCTCACCAAAATGCTTCAAAACATATAAACAGGCTCGTGCTCCCACACTATACTTCCGTTGTTGTTGTTGTTTTCTTGGCTGCGTTTACGCAGAGCAGTAATCGTGTAATGGAACGGGTGTGATCCCCAGAATACAAGAGAGTGAACACAAATATACATATTTGAGAGAGAGGAAGACCACTAAACCGCGATATTCGTCAGATTCGCAGTCCTCCTTTAGAATCTGAAAAAACAAAATTGAGATGCAAGAGGCGGCAAAACCATAAAATAAAATAAAACCTGATAGCTGTCTCTCTCTTCCTCTTCCTCTTCGCCACACGTGCTTTCACCGCCCCCCGCCCCCTCTTTGACCACTTCTGTTAACGCCTTGCCGCTGCCTTTGGTCCTCTCGGCTTACAGGATCAGACGGCCTTTCTTCCGGCTGGAGCCAGCGTGCAGACTCTGGCCATTTCTCTGCGGGTCCACGTTCACCCAGACTCCTCCCAAGACTGGTTGTGGGTGATTCAGCGTCAGCGGCGCGCCACGCACGGCAGGCGTTGAATCCGCTGACGGCCCGCTACGCTCGCCGGAAGAGGGCAAGGGAAACGACACCGTTTGAGCAGCACTCAGCAGATCGCCTTCCTCGTCCTTACCCGCCTTCTCCGTCTTCTCCGTTTTCTCCTTTTCTCTTCTTCCTCCGCTCCCCGACTTCCGCGCGCAGGACGGCGGCGTCATCTGCAGCGAGGGCGTTCGCAAACGCGTCAGGTTGGCCACAGAGGAGGCACGGTTGCTGCTGCCCTGCCGCATTGTCGAGGTCAACCCGCGACTGTTAGGGCGATGCGGCGTCGTCAGCTGCACCGAAGCCTCGCGTGTGGGGCAGCTGGACATGACAGTGGTGCTCCCGCTAACGGGCGGGGACGGCGTTTGAGCCACGGTAGCGGGACTTCCGCGGTTGCTGACAGGGGGAGGCGCGAGAGGAGTGCAGACAAGCACCTCTGTGTCCACCTCCTCCACGCTGGGGCGTGGTGGTGTTGCCGCCGGAACGACAAGGTGCGGCAGCCGCTCCTGACTGCGAAAGCTCATGGCCAGATTGCCTCCACCGCTACCGCTTTCCGCAGCAGCACCACCACCCATCGCGCTGATCTCGCCGCTGATGGAGAGGCTCATGTGGGTAGCGGACAGTCGCCGCTGCGGTGTGGGGAAGGCGGCGCGCAGGTCTGCCATGGCAGCCTCCTCCGCTGGGTAGCGCGACGCCCCCGCAGACAAGTAACTCGTGCTGATTTTGTGGAAAGGAATGGGCGAGGCCAGTGGGTTGTAGGAGGAGGAGTCCTGGAGTGCGCGAGAGGAGCTAGTGTCGACGCCAGCGCTCAAGCCCCCCGGCTGCAGCGTCCCGCGTCGGCCCTCCGAGGGGGCGGTGTGTACGTCATGCGAAGGGGAGGGAGGTGACTGCTCCGAGGTGCTCGCCTTCAGCTGCGGGTGGCGCAAGAGCGTCGGCGTGGGCCGTCGCACGAGACACGGTGAGGCAGAAAAGAAGGAGGTGGACTGAGGCTGTGACGCCGCGGTCGCTGAGGCGCTGCCGTGGTAGGCCGGCGGTGAGAAGCTGCCCTCCGTCGAGACACTCGCGCCAGCTCCGGAGCCACCGCCAGTCATGGTGAGGGGGAGGGGAGCACCGTTGCTCTGGGCCTGGTAGACGCCCGCCAGCTTCAGAGGCGCCGGAGCGTTTCGAAAGGACCGGAAGAAGAGGCTCGGCTGCGCGCGACTGGAGTGCGCGTTGTCCGCTGTGGTGGAGCTGGTATTGGCGCTGGCAGTGTGGTGAACGAAGTCCATGCGTGGTGGACGTCGCTGCGTTGCCCCGGTGTCCAGTGCTGCAGCCACAGCTGCCTCCTTCCTTCCGGCGAACGTGATCGGCGCGGGAGACGGTGCCGCAGCGTCTTCCTGCCCGGACGCCTCCGACAGCAGCGGCGAGTGTGAAACACAATCGGTGTCCAAGTCTTCAACGTAAATCTCGTCGCTCTCGGCGATGAGCTGCGACGTACTGGCACTGCCCAAATCTTCTGCGTCGCTCGCTGACCCGGACGACGCCGTGGACGCCGGTGCGCTGCTGCCGTCCCCGTCCTCCGCCGTCGCATCTCTATTGGAGAGCGAAGGACGCGCCGGCAACATCACTTCCACCGCGCTTGGCGTCTCCACCGGGCAGTCCAAACTCTCGATTTCCCTGAGGAGGGACATGCGCTCGCGCGGCTGAAGAGGCTTAATAACGCGCGGCAGCTTCGGAGAGGCAAATCGAGAAGCCTCGACCCCCGCCGTCCTCCGCCCCTCCACTGCGGTCACCGACGCGCCTCCAGGAGACACGCGACGGCCACCGCTCTTCCGTGGCGCCGGCGTGTCAGCCGTATTGCCTGCTGCCACCTGCTTTGCAGCGGCGGGAGTGCGCACCACAACGGGGTTGCGCCGTGGCACGGAATGCCCTCGCTGCTTTGTGGAGTGCCGCTCCACGACTGTTGCCGTCGTGGCTGCTCCCTCGCCTGACTCAGTCATGCCGTGCGTCCTCACTGGAGAAGCGCTGGTGGTGCTGCTTGTCAGGGCACTGTCCCGTGAGGACATCGACTTGTGTGGCTGACGCAGCCCCCGGCGCTGCACCTTCGCCGCGGCCTTTGGCGTCCGGTGCTGCACCTGCTGCTCCGTGTAGCTGTTTGTGCGCTTGTGCGCAGTGCCCTCTCGGCTAAAACGTCGATCGCCACCGCTGCGAGGGGCACTTGTACACGCACACGCCTCCTCATCGCGAGCGCCGTACGGCTTCTCGAGCACCAGCGGCTCACCGTGCGTCGCTGATTGCCCTTTGCCACTTTTGACGTTGCTGTCGAGAGAAGGCTTGTCCGCAAAAGAGGGAAGAAACGGTTGCGGCGAGGGGTGGGGCGTCTTGGGCGGAGGCTTCTCATTCTCGTTGGATGGCACGACTGTTTCCTCGTCCCCGCTGCGACGCCTGCTTAGGGGCGCCAGAGTTCCAGCCGTAGTGGTCGTATGCGGAGGACGGAATCCGAAGGCCGTACCGGACACGCTTTCCTCGCTCTGCGATGGCCGCCGATGGGACAACCCTGACTCTGCTACGGCTCGGTTCTTTCTCGTCTTGAATAGCAGCGTAGACACATGGGCCTCGGGGACTTTGAAAACGACGTTGCTGCTCCTCCCTCCGTCCCCGCTGGCCCCTTCACTCGCTGCATGCTGTTGCGGCGCTGCAGCGCCGTCCAAACGAGTCGCGTCCTGCAACACGGGGCGGGGCGGGGGCGAGTTGCCAGCGTCAACGATGTTGTCGTCTGCAACGCCGAGGCCTTCCGCTGCCGCACGTGCGACATTGGCGCCTTCAGTGGTGCTGTCCTCAAGCGTCGGTAGTGCTGCCAGCCCTGGAAAGGGACTCGCCGACTGCCAGGCCGAAGTGGCACTCACACCACTTAACTGCGATGACTCTTGCGCGCTTGCCCTCGCGACCGCAACCAGGTCCCCCGCGGGTGGAGGTCGGCTAGCGATGGCGTCCACAGCACTCAAAAAGCTGTTTCGACGAACCGATGCAGCGAGGGGAGTGCCCGTTGTGCGCAACGTTGGTGAGAGACCGGGCAACACCTCCGTAGAGGAGCCCGTGGCTTGCTGTATGAAAGCCTTAGTGGACTCGCGTGCCGGCGCCTTCGTACACCCGCTGGGCTCGTTATTCTCTGTCGCAGAGCCGTTGGGCGTGGCAAAGCGTGAGCCCTGCCGGAGTGTGTCGAAGTACGGGTGGACCAAGGCGTCCTCCACCGTAATCCGTCCATCTGCGTCCACACACAGCAGTTGGCCCAGCAGGTGCATGCCGTGCTTATTGATCCGGCCACCGTAGCGCATGCTGAGGTAGCTGCTGATGGTGCCACTGTCTCTGCTCGACGCTGCGCTGTCATCCGTGCTGCCGAGCCGCACGCGCGCTCGAGACTGAAGCTTGGCAAAGGGATCGGCTGATCGCAGATGCAGCATGCCGCCGTTGCGCTTTCGAACGGCGGCTTCATAGGCGGGCGGGAAGTCGCCAATGCGGGATTGGATTAACGAGAGCTGCTCCAGCTCCGTCTTTCCAGGGAGGAGCGGCTCGCCGTCGATGGCCTCGGCCATGATAGCCCCAACAGCCCACATGTCCACTCCGTAGCTGTAGTCCGACATGCCGAGCAGCATCTCGGGACTGCGGTACCAGCGCGTTGCCACGTAGTCCGTCATGACGCCGCGATGATCCGCCAAGACGAGCTCACTGAGGAACGCGGACGTGGCAAGAGGTGGAGATGAGGCACCGTTCTTCGCGTTGGGTCCACGCGCTTTCGGCGCTGCCGAAGACAAGCCTTCGGCGCTGCCGCGTTCCGTGTTATTACTGGACCCATGTTGCTGCTGCTGCTGCTGCTGATCCTGCTGTAAAACTGGGCGGCAGAAGCCGAAGTCGCAGAGGGAGGCGGACCCGTCGTCCCGCACGAGGATATTTTCCGGCTTGACATCGCGATGAATGATGCCGTTGCGGTGACACGACCGAATGCCGAGGAGCAGGGTGTAGAGCAGTGAGGCTAGGGCATTCTCTGGTATCCCGGTGCGGTGTTCCTCCAGTACGTCCAGCAGGCTTCGCGGGATGTACTCCATGACCAGGTACAGGCGGTTTTTCTGCTTAAAGGTCTCTAGTAGCTGGGTGACGTTGGGCTCGCCCTTCAGAAGCTGCTCGACACGCAGCTCACGCAGCATGGTGCATCGTATGTACGCATTGATCTGAAAATTCTTGAACTGCTTCACGGCAACTATGCGGCCTGTGCGCTTGTCTCTGCATTTGTAGACAACGCCGTAGGTGCCCTCTCCGATCGGCTCAATCAGATCGTACTGATTCATCGCGTGCGCGTTAACAAAACACGCACGTGCGACAGTTCTGCAACAAAAAAAAAAGAGGGGAGACTCGAACAAGCCGAAAGAGGAGCCGCAATCTCTTCTTCGTTCAGCTTGCCGCTGTAATTCACCTGAACTCTACTACTGCGCAGCTTCGATGCAACGGCCGTAGGAAAAACGAGAAAACAAAAAATAATAGCACCCAGTTTTTTGGGGGTTGTTGCATAAAAAAAAAAAAACTGAGTTTTTGAGCAGCAACAAACCAATGTTGGACTTCGGGAACTTTCCAAACGACAAATTTGACTTGCACCTAAAGTATAAGAAGATGTGTATGTATGTTGCGAAGAAAAAGAGAGAAGAAAAAAGCGTCTATTACTTGAATTATGTACCTTGCACTTTCCATGTCTTTGTTGCAAACGGCGCCACACGTCACAAGGTGCGGAGAAGTAGCTCAAACAGCAATGTCTAATGTGTGCGTGTATATGTAGTCTACTATATGATTGATCGGGCAAATATGTGGAGCGCTGTCCGAATCAAAGCAACGCCAAGACGATCAGAGCGACGCGCAGTTGCACCAGTCGCACCTACTTGGAATCCGCACGATTTAGATGGCGAAGATGCCTGTGAAGGCGACAAAACAAAAATACGACAAAAATAGAATGAAAGATACGTAAGGATAATTTATTTTTTCAAGGGCATAGAAAAATAGGAGCACACTCGTGATCAAAGCAGACTCCAAAGAATTCAAAAAAACAAAATTGTGGATAGTTTCCTAAATTAACAAGAGCTGCTAAGGGCTGACCTCGCTGACGGACAAGGAAAGCAAGTGGGGAAAGAAAGTGAAAAATGGAAGAGGTAGTGCAGTGCGAAAACGCGGACTCGATTTGCGCTGCGTTAAAGCCTCTTTCAGCAAGAGCTCAAAAGGCAGCAACACGAAAAGGAAAAAAAAAAACAGCAAACCTACTTTCCGCTTTTTCTGGTGTTGTTGTCGGTTTGAAGAGGCCCGCTTTGCCGTCTATTGCACTTGACGTGTATAGGCAACAGCGCCGCTCTTTTCCAACAGCCAGCACTGTGACCAGAAAAAAAAAAGAGGGAAGTGCTTGCAGCTTACTCTGGTCGGCCACGAAGAGGTTGGGCACGCAGAAAACAAAAACAAGAGAACAACGAAACGGGAAGTTGAGAGTTGCAGCAGCTGTGAAAATGCCGCCGAACGCCAGCAGAAGGTGAGTGTGCTAGCGTCCTACGTGCGACAACAGAATGATATTGGTCTTGCCTATTTCAATAGGAGGAGGAGGAAGTATCTACGAGACACGTGAGCTATGCATACACTGGTATGTGTATGTGTGCATATACATATACTAACATGCAATACCAACTAGAATTAAGAACTGGAAAGGAAGGAGGGCAAGTAGAGAAGTGAAAAGCGTACTTGGAAAAAGAGGGTGGTAGCTGCACAAGATGTACATGCAAGGAAAGCCACACAACCCCGCAAAAAAATTGATGGGGAAAAGCTACACAAACAGTAGAGCGTAACGGCGGTTCCTTGACTCCGTTTGACACTGGTATTGGGCAGCGCATACGATGGACAACATGTCGCGCACATGAGAGCAAGAACACTGCGCAGCGAGCTTTCGAGAAGCCAATGAAACAAGCTTTAGTCACGCATTCCATAGACTCTCTTGTCACAACGTTGTGCCAGTGTCGAAAGGCACTCATACGTGTTTCAAGTAGCAGCACTAATATGCTTTCTTCTCGCTGCAATGTTGTTATTATTTGTGTGCCGCGTTGTGCGGGAGTAGTCACTTGTCATTCGAATACTTGGGGGAGCACATGTCATACATGTGGTGAGAAACAGATCTAAAGGGTTACTTCCTGAAGACGGAAGGTGGGGAAAAAGAAAACGGAACAGTGTGTGCATCTAAACACCAATATATATATATATATATTAAAGAGACTAAGAGCTAAAAAAAATCTAAAACAAATGAACAGCACCAGACAAGCAATGACGACAAGTACATCAGCTCAATGTGCAAAGTAGATAAAGATATGAATTGTGAAATGCAGCGCAGTTGGAAAGGGCGATGACGTTAACGCTTGTGGAGTTCAGGCCTTCGGCGAGTTTCGCGTTTTCGTCTCTAGAGTCCCCTTTTTTCTCTCGCTCTCCTTCTCTCTCGCCTTTGCTCCCGCCAGCATCCAAAACCACAAACAAAAAGAAAATATGTATAGTGTACAGAAGAAACATTACACAGGAGAACGAGAGAGCAGAACATAAACCGCAACCACAGAACACCAGCACTGCCTGGATGCTTGAAGCCTCTGTGTGTTTGCGAGTGAGTATGTGCTTTACTCTTCCTCTGGTGTGACTAATTGAAGAAAGAGGGAAAGAAAGTGACAAGATAGAGAACCGCAACACCCGAACCAGAGAAAAAAAAAAAAAACGTGCCAGAAGAGACTAAATGAATGGCAGATGAAAAAAAAAAAAAGTTGTTTTCTAGATGCCACCAAATGATCCCATGGCCGAGGTGCGCCGGTTTGACACGGTTCCGAAGCTCGCCTTGGTGGGTCGCATGACAGGGCTCTCATCCATCGCACCACCCGTCATGGAGGAGCTGTCGCCGGTCGTGGAAGAATAGCGCTGCTGCAGCGGTCGAAGGACGACGGTGCGGCGTGGCAGGGGCGTGCGCATGCCGCTGGACGGGGCCTCGTCACCCATATCCACTTCCGCCTCGTCCTCCTCCCCGCTGTCGTCGTCCTCACCGTCACCATCAGCTGGGCCGCGCGTCAGCTGGATGGCGTCCTCCACAGACACAGCGGAGCCAAACCACGTCGTTCTCCGTGCCCCACCAACCGTGGCAGCGCGGCGCTTCTCCTTGTTCATCTCCGCAGCGGCGTCAAAATCCATCTTGTACATGTCTTCCGCCGCCGCCGTAGAGGCGTCGCCCGTCGCTGTCGGGGCAGACGCCTGCAATGGGCTGAAAGGCATGAGTGTCTCGTCTAACACGCCGTCCTCGGTGTGGCAGGTGGAGCGCCAATGCGTGGTGTCAGCCAAGCACGGCGTGTCCTCTTCCTCCTCCGCCCGCATGGTGGGGTTTACGTTGGCGGCAGACGCCGTAGCAGCCGCCTCGTGCAGGTGGAGCAGCTGCTCAATCTGCACCTTGGCCAACTCCACCTCTTCCATCTCTAGCTGCAAGGTGCGGATGGCCTGCTGCTGGTGGAGGATGATGCGATGAAGTGTGGGCACATCGGTGGTGCACGTGGGCGTCGCACAGCGCGGTGATGGCGACACGGCACGCACGGTGAAGGGTGCCGCACGTGTCTCGGCGGGTAGAGGGCTGGCGGAGTAGCCGCGAGCCACGGAGGTCTGCTGACTGAGCTCGCGCACCGCCTCGCGCAACAGCTCAATCTGCTCCTGCAGCTCGCCGACTTGGTGGGTTGTGGCGGGAGACGTCTCACGTGCCTCCACGAAAGCGGTCTTGCGTGCGGCAAAGGCGCGATGCAGTGCGTCGGCCGACAGGTGCGCGTGATCCACCTGATCTGGGCAGGCAGCGGAGGGACTGCGGCGAGAGCTGGAGCCCTCCACGTGCGTTGCGCTCTCCGGTGAGGTCGGTTGGGCGGCTGGGCGCGGCGAGAGCTGCACCGGCGGCGCGATTTCCTGCACCTCTGCAACGGTCTCCTTTGGAGGAGAAGACTGCTGGAGTAGACGGGTGAGGAGAGCGCGGAGGTACACATTCTCTGCTCCCAGCTCGGCGGCTGAGCGGCGTGGCGGTGCGGCCACGGTGCTGCTCGCCTCATGGGAGCGTGTTGCCCTCTCGATCAGATGACTACATTCCCGGAGAAGCGCCTCGGGGGCCGCGAGCAGAGCTTCTGTGGAGTCAGTGTGGACAAGCTTCTGGAGAGCTTCAGAGGACTGGCCTCCCGCACCAGCAGCAGCAGCGTAGTTGGTGCATTCGCGTGCCTGCAGAGACGCACGAGGTACACGACTCGGGTGCTGGGCGAGATCAGCAAAAAAGGCATCCACGTACGGCTTGCAAAGCGCTTCCAGATCATGAGCTAAGGATATTGTCGAAGGCGAGACCATCTTGTTTTCCCCCGCAGTGCGTTTCACAGTCTTTGTAGTGGAAGGCATCGCTAACCGGGCCGTACAGCGTATGGGTATTTTTTTTTTTTTTTTGAGATCTAAAAGATACGAAAAGGGCAGAAGCAGTTGTGTGCGCTGGCGACCTGCACACGAGCTGACCTTTCTGGTTTGCTGGCGTGAGTCGTTTTTTTTTTTCCGGTTTTCCTTTGGCTGTGAAAAGGACACCCAAGCAGGAGAATGAAAAAGAGGAAAAGGTGGGGTTGAGAAGAGCCGGCAGAAATGTTTTGTAAAGGGAAGGGAGGACAGGATCTGGATGAGGGAAAAAAGGAAGCTCTTATAGCAGACGGCCACACAGCCAGGCGCGCGCCGTAGCCAAGACGCAGGCATCTCCAACGGGCTAAGGGCAAGGACTTTTGTTTCCAATCAACACACCAAGCTATCAGCAATTATCTCCGCTTTTTTTTTGTTTGTTTGTTTTGTCTTTTTGTTTGTTTTGAACATTGAGTCAGATATACAGTACTCGTCTATTGCTCGCCTCATGGGCAAGCCGTAAGTTGTAGGCGCAATCTCATTTAATCGATCATTTAACAACAGCGAAAGGTTTTTTTTTTTTTTGAGAAGGCGGCGCATTAATCTGCGAATGGCAGCGCACCAGCTGACACACATTTGTTATTCACCCAGAGGCCAATCTACTCTTACTTGCCCGTCTTGCTCACCTTGCGTTTGCGACCCCGCGTCAACGGCTTCTTCAAGTTCTTCTTCTTTTCGGTTGGACCACCCGGCTTCACAATCGACAGCTTCGAACGCTGATCAGACGGCACGCGAGAGGCCATCGCGTTCTCTACAGAGCTAATGTAATTAGCACGGGCTTTGTTCTCCGGAGAGTTCTTTGTTTTGGTGTAGGTGGACTTCTTCTTGGACTCCCCGACGTACTTACGTAGAGCCCCGGCGCTCTTCGTCTTTGACTTGCTGCGCAGCGACTTCTGCGCCATCGTGAAAGATAGAAAGATGAGAAGGGTGGAAAAGCGAAGCTTTTTTGCCTTTGTTGTTGTTGTTGTTTTGCTTCGCAGCCTAATGGGATGTGAACTGCGATGCAGCGTGGTGATAGAGATGTGAGATGCGACAAAGCCAAATAGCAAGATATCGTTTGATTGCGGGTGTTGCGGAGGCGAGTCAAGGAGAGGAAAAGGGGGGACAGAGAGAAGGCAGTGTATTCCTTGTTAAACAAAAGCATGAAAAAGACGAAGACATAACTCTATTATAATGAGTGAGTAGCAGATTGGTCTCGCCAAGCTGTCTGCTCGCATCGCTAGCGGCCTAAGCCATTGTCTCAACTGCAAAAAGTCTCACTACATTTTAAAAAGTACATACCAATGCTTTCCAATATTCTCGCCTCATGTAGACTCGGTGGGAAAGTAAGAAACGAAAGTCTTTATAAATGAAGTCATTTTTCGCTCGCACTTAGAGTCGCCTCCTCGTCCGGAAACTCAGTTCTTTATTTTCCTTTGCGTTTTTTTTTTTTTAATTGTGGAAATGCCATATTGTTGTGTCGGCAGCTCTGACCAGCCAAATTTCTAGTTTGTTTGGGTGGAGAGGGTAAAATAATTACATCGTAAAAGTGCTAAATATCTGTACATCAAATTCAACATAGATTCCTTTGTTTTTTTTAGTGAGCCCAGCTAAAAGAGCTCATTAAAAAAAAAGTCAAAAGGAAGAAGGAAAAAAAAGAGACGGGTTTGTGACAGGTGGGGCAGCAACTTCACTTGTGTGTCAGTGCGTGTGCGCTGGCACGCTTTTCTTCTGATGCTGATGGTGTTGGGTTGAGCCAATAACCGAGCACCTGCATCGAGAACGAAAGCGTGGCGAAGCGGACGAGAAAGGTTAAATAAGAAATGACAACGGCCCTTGTCGCTTGCCTTAGCTGCACGTCTCCAGTCGCAAAGGCTCTCAACAAGAAGACAAGCAAGAAGGAGAACGGCATCATTCCCCTTTTTGTTTCTCCTACGGCGCATGGTCGAAATATACGCACAAAAAAGGAAAAAAAAGAGAAGATTAAAAAAAGAATATGGAGCTCTAATACAGCAGGCTGTTTGCCATTGCTTGTGTAGACACAACTGTGTAGGGCGGCAGGAATGTTTTGCCACGTTGTGCACTCTCTTGCATTTCGGGCTTAGCGTCTTTTGCTTTTCTCCACCTTCTAATAATTGAGAGAAACGACGCAGGCCACGCCACGCTCGATCCAGTGCGATGGCGGGACCTTCGTTGGGATCTCGATTGGCAACACAAAGTTCGTGGAGTGGCCGGTTGTGCTGAGGGTGCCCGCGCGGGTGAGCGTCTTGTACACGGGAGAAACGTAGTCGTTTGGATTGCGTGTGCGGTTCACCACAGGATCCAGCAGTATCATCGGCACCTCCACGTACAGCTCCTTTGGGCGGGACTCGGCGAGGCTGTGCTCCTCGGCGTCCCAACGCGCGCCCTCCATGTACAGCCCGTACACCAGCGCACCCTTCTCCGGCCGACTCGCCGTGGCAGGTTGCACGGACGGCGACTGCAGCTGGAATTGAAAGGAGATGCGGTCGATGGCCTCGTGCACCTGACGAGCGTAGTTCTGCAACGTCCCGGTCAGAAAAGCCTGAGGGAAGAAAAAGCCGCCGAACCAGAAGGCTGTTGGGGGTCCCTGCTCATACCAGTCCGCAATAAAGCGCGTGCGGCGCACCAAGTCATCCACCCAGTTCGACAGCGGCTTCAACGACGGGTAGGCCAGCGCGCTCCACGATGCCGGCACGCCGTTCACGAAGAAGCTCGCCCCCACGGCCTCCAGCTCCGCCGACATCACTACCTCTCCCCGCACCGCTTTCATAAACTCGGACAAGTTCGCGTGAATGAAACGCAGAAGTCGGTTGTAGCGGCCCGCCTCCTGCACCAGCACTGTGTTCATCGACTCCTCATATTTGGTAGGGTACTTGGCGCCAAAGGCGGCCATATCGAAGGGCTGCGGCAGCTTCCCCGCAATCTCCGCCGCCGTCGCCGTCAGCAGCTGCTCACGCGAGCTGGCCGACGCGCCGGCGCCACCACGCGACTCAAGCGCCAGTACCGTGGACAGGATGCTATGCGTTGTGTTCTGCGCGCAGGTAATGTCGGCGTTCTCGTGCAGGCCGAAGATCTCCGGCTGCGGGTTCAAGGGCCAGGAGTCGAGGTAGTCGAGGTACTGCTTGCGGTTCCCGGGTTCGATCGTGTGGTAGAGCCCAGAAGGCGAGAACGCGTAGCCTTCCTCGAGGACGCCGGGGTTGATAAAGTGCTGGATGAGCGTCATTAGGCAACGCCGATCCCAGTCGTCCGTGACGCGGCCGCCGTAGTTGATCTCCCCCGTCAGGAAGGTCAGCACATCGTAGGGGATGGTGTCGTACAAAGGCAGGAACTTGCGCAGCTGCAGCAGGCACACCTTGCGGTCCGAGTCGTTGAACTCGTAGGCGATGTTGAAGCCGAGAGAGCCGAACTTGCGGCGCTCCTGGATGACACCGTGAAAGAGGCAGAACGCGAAGACCATCTTCTTGAACTCGTCGGGTTTGGCGTCCTCCTCGAGGTCCTCTGGGGTGAAGGCGTAGTAGGAACGCGTCACGTTGGCCCGCAGCCCCATCGGCGGCTCGTTCGTCATCTTCACGGCGGTCTGCAACACCGCTACCGGGAAGCTGGCCGACGGCATAGAGGTGAGCCACAGCCGGAACTCCTTCTTGACCGTCTCCACGGTGAAGCTCTCAACGATGGACTCCAGCATCGGCATCCAGGACGAGGCGAGGTGGCAGTTCTGCAGCAGAATCCACTGCCCCTTCTCACGCCCGCTGTGGATGAGCTCTTCGGCCTTCTTACCCTGGCCTTGGCCCAGCGACACCTTGTCCAGCCGCTTCGTCATGCGCATCGTCTCGGCAAAGCGCAGCAGGTCGTTCATCGGGTCGGAGCCGGCGGAGTTGATGAAGATGAGAGGCGTGAGACAGTCGCTGTCCTTGTACGCGTCCATCAGGTCAAACTGCGGGACAATGATGTAACGCTCGCCCATGTAGTGCGCGATGAAGTGCTGGATCGCCGGCGCCACCTTGTCCGCGCGGAAGCAGCGCATAATCACGAGCCGCTGCATCGGGGTGGCCTTCTCTTCCCACTCTTCGGCCAGCGGGTAGGTGTCGGCCTCGTTGCTGTCGAAGAGCGCGCGGTAGTGATTGATGTTGGTGCGCACGTGGTCGGCAAAACCCGCGAAGGTGGGCAGGTGGTTGTGCAGAAAGAGAATCTCCGCCCAGCTGCCGTCTGTTAGCCACGACGGTGCCGGGTTGGCCATCGCGTTGGCCGGCGCGCTGCCGGTGGGGCCGGTGAGGAGATAGCGGTACTCCGCCTCCACCAACTCCCCACTGTGCTGCACAAGGCTCGAGCAAAGATAGAAGGAGAAGGTCAGCTTGTGCTTCTCAAAGAGGGACCGGCAGACATTGCTGTAGAAGGAGTAGGTGAAGTAGTCCATCAGGTTGTGCACGCGCGCCGCCACGAGGCTTGCGGGGTCACCACCACCGCCCTCCTCCAGTGGGGCGGGCTGCTCGGCGTTGTCGACGGCGTTCAAAAAAAGGTTCATGAACCACTGGAGGGAAAACTGGTACATGGGGTCTACAATGGCCAGCTGCGAGGCGCAGAAGAACAGCAGCGAGCCGCGCTCGGCGTGCGGGCGGTAGCGGTTGCGCGTCTCGTCAATCACTCGCTCCGTCTCCCTCGCTTTCCCTAGCTCCTCGTTGATCTCCGTCGACTTGGACTTGCTCTTCTCCAAGGTGATGATGAGCTCCTCCTGCTCCAGGATGTCGCCCTCGGCCTCTTCAAGCAGCACGAGAATGTTCTCCTGCAGGTTCTTCAGCTCGCGGCTCTTATCCGCGTTGGAACGGGTGAGGCGCTGCTTCTCCTGCTCGAGGTCGTTGCGCTCCTTCTCCACCGTCTTGCCCAGCAGCTGCTCCTCCAGCCCGCTCGGTGTAATGAAGAAGTTGAGCAGCGACACCGTCACGATCGTCTCTGGCGTGTATGTAGGGTTCGGCAGCTTCGTCGTCATGTACAGCTTAAAGTTGCGGTCATACGGAATGGCGCTGTCGCCGATGCGGACGTGTGGCGTGCTGCCAATCATAAAGATGTTCTTGAGGAGCACCGGCTCCAGCGCAGCGTCGAGGGACTCGCCCACGTTCTCGAGCAGACATGGTAAACCCAGCCGAATCGCGTTTTCGACCGTCTTCATAAACTTGTCGTTGGAGGCCTTGCACATCTGCAAGTTGTCGTTCTTGTGGATGTTGCGCACCCACGCGTTCGCCTGCCCTTGAGGGTCGATGAGCAACGGCCAGTTGCGCGAGTTGACGAGGATGATGGCGTTCTCGGTAGAGAGCGCGTCTGTGGGCAGCCCACACAGCTGCCACTCCTGGATCCGCACGGCGTCGCCGGAGGTGGAGACGAGGTCGAAGTTCTCGCTCGTCTCCACGTCGGCGGCTGACAGCTGCGCCTTCCACCTCTGACGGAGCTCCTGCCGGTACGCCGCAGTCAGCGGGCCGCAGTACGCCACCGTCGCGGCGGCCACAATCATATCGCCCACGACGAAGCGCTCCTGCTCGTTGTACTGGTCCACCAGCTGCACCCACCGTACCTTTTCGCCTCCGAGTCCGTCAATGAGACGGCCGGCGCGGTTCAGCTTCAGCGAGGTCGCCTCCACCTCCGCCTCCAGCGCGGCCTGCGTGTTCACGGCGTCGCTGTACTCCCTCTCCAGCGCCATGACGGAGGCCACGACACGGTCCAGTGTGGCCTGCGTCTTGTGCAGCGCCTCTGTCACCACGGCGAGCTCTGCCTCGGCAGAGGCCAGCTTCTCGCGCAGTGGGTGAATCTCACGGTTCACGAAGAACCACTTGTACATGGCGCGCACCCACTGGCACATGGCCATGCAGGGCAGCGACACACTCTTCACCTTCTCAGGCTGGAACTCCTCATTGTCGTAGTAGACGCGCACCTTCTCCATCAACGACATGTCCATCGCGTCGCGGTTGAAGCCGCCCTTCTCGGGCGGCTGCACAAGCAGGTCAAGCAGGCGATTCGCGTCCTTCATGTACGACTTAGCGCACAACCACCAATCCGCCACCTTGCGGCCGCCAGGCGGGCCGCTGAAGAACTCCTTCGGACAGTTGCCAAAAGTCAGCAGGAGGGCCACGGCCTCCATCACGTACTGCACACCCTTCGGCGGGTTCGCGTACTTGTTCAGCTCCGAAATTTCAGCCGCCTTAATCTTGGACAGCACCTTCACCGCCTCGATCAGCGCCGGCTCAGCCTCAGCCAACCGCTCCGCACACTCGCGCCGCATCGTGGCACACTCCTCCGCCTTGGCCGACGCCTCGGCCTCCTCCTTGCGCGCTGCCGTCTCGGTTGCCGCGGCATCCCTGCGGTCCACCGTGAGCCGCTCCATCATCGCCTGAATCTCCACCTTCTTCGCCTCCAGCACGGGTTGCTGCGCCTTCAGCTGCGCCTCCAGGTCCGCCACCTGCACCTCCGTCACGCGCAGCTTCTCCAAACCCTTCTCCAGGCGCCCGCGCTGCTCTCGAATGAAGCGGCGCTTTGCAGCGGCCATCAGCTTGAAGTTGGACAGCAGCGTCAGGTACGAGGTCGGGGTCACGTAGGAGCGCCGGCGCGTTTCCGTGAAGAAGCGCTCCGTCACTTCAGAGGCGAGGCGGTGGACGCCCTGAAAGCAGTCGGCCAGCGCAGCCGCCGCCTCCGCGCTGATCTCCTCGCTACTGGCGTTGCCTCCCGTGCCGTCGTCCGTCGTGAGCTGCACCGTGGCGACGGACAGCAGCGCCTCTGAGGGCCACTCGGCGAACCAGTCGATGGTGCAGCAGGCGATGAGCGAGGGGAACATGCGCAGGCGACTGCGAAAGGCCTCACCAATGGGCGAAAAGGCAAGCACCAGGTGCAGGTTTGTGCGCGCCTCCTTCACAAAGCGAGCGTACACCGACACCTTCGTTGTGGGCAAGTTCTCGCTGATGCAGACGCTGCGGAACTTGTCGTTGATGAGCTCGAGGTCCTGGTCTTCGAAGAGGTTCGGCACATCGCCAGAAATCAGCAATCCTGCCACGTCCTCGAGAAAGATGGGGTGTACGAGTTGAGTGTCCGAGAACAGAAAGGTGCGCTTCTTCTCATCCTTGCCACACTCCAGCAACAGCCTCGCCAAGCTCTCGTGCCACTCCTTAACGCCGAAGCTTTTTGTCAGCTCAATCGTGAAGACCTCCATGTCGGGGATGAGCGAGCACGCCAATCGGGTGAGGGACTTGCGACCAGAGCCGCCAACGCCCAGTAGAAGACAGTGGCCGTTGGGCTGCTTCAGCACGCGGCAGATGCGGCAAACGTGCTCGATGGCGTCGAGAAAAAGTACCAGGTTCATCTTCACCTCATTCTCCTCGTTGTATGTCTCCAGAAAGGCGTTCATGCGCGTGCTGAGGGCCTGCATATTTGTGATCTGCTCGTAGACGCCCTTATCGTTCAGCATGTCGCCAAAGATGAGGCGGTCGGCCGCGGCGATCGTTGAGTAGGTGCCGTCCACGCCCATCGTCTGCAGCTCCTCGTTGAGAAACCCGATAAATTGGTCCTTGTCAGCGTCATTGATGAGGCGATCGTAGAAGACGCGCTGCACCTCGTGCATCCAGAGCCGCACAAAGGACGTCTCAGACTGCAGCACACTCTTGTCTGCGGAGTAGAGCATCGGAAAGACCCGCATTACGTCACGCATGTTAAAGGAGTAGTGCACGTGCGCCGGTGTCGGCAAGTAGGCCTGGATGCACTTCGTGAAGACCCGCAGCGTGCTGTTCACGATAGAGGAGGCGATAGAGTTCAGCTGGTCCATCAAGCCGCGCTGCGTCAGCACGCCGGACAGGATCGCGCGGAGAATGGTGCGCTTCGACATGTCTGACATCTCGGGAAAGGCGAGGTAATTGAAGTAGCGCATGAAGCGGTTCGAAACCCGGCTGCGACCTCCACCAGGTGGCCCCATGGCCAGGGCCAGGGAGCAGTCGATGATGGACGACCACTTGATGCCGCCCGTGAAGGTGTAGAAGCCACCTTGGGCGAGCACCTGCCGCAGCAGCTCCACCGGAGGCTGCGCGCCGTACTTCTCAGGTTGCGGCAAGTTGGCATCGTCGATGAAGATGAGAAAGTGCTTGCCGGCTGGCGCGCCATACACGTGCGAGCGCCGCTTGTCAAACTTGGCCATCATGGAGTCCTGTAAGACAGTGCACTTGGTCTGCGCGGAGAAGGTGAAGTTCAGTCCCAGAAAACTGCTTGGCATCCCTCCACCCAGCACGAGACGGGCAAGGGCGATGGACTTGCCCGTGCCGGTTGGGCCCACCGCCGCGATGTTCACCTTTTGGGACATCAAGTGATGAAGAATGTAGTTCTGACGCGTGTTGTCGATGGTGGGTACGAGGATGTCATCAAAGCGCGTGCCGGCAGGGATGTTGAAGACAGGGCGGTCCTGCATCCAATGCACCCACCTGCCGCCGCCGCTACCTGCAGCACCGGACGCCGCGTTCTTGCCGTCGCTGCCGCCCTCCGCAGCGCCGTCGTCTACACCGGCGCCGCTGCCGCTGAGGTTATAGTAAAAGTCGTATACAAAGCCATCACTGCCGGTGTTCGTGTTCTCACCGCTGCCATCCAACGCAGCGGGCAAGTGCCTTGCATGGTTGTTCACCGCCGTCAGCTCCCGCAACCTCGCATCGAAGAGCCGCCGGCCCTCCTCATCGCACGTGGCACCGACACTCCACACCAGGGAAAAGAAGAAGAGTGGCGGCACAACGTTGCTGAGGACGGTGGCGCGCTCTGGTGAGCCCGGCACCTTTTCCAGCCCCTTCACATACCCCTCCATCATGCGAAAAAAGGCGTGCACGAGCCCGCTAGTGGTGGACGTCACATACTCGCGCACGGCGCCACTGCGGACGAAGTGCACCAGCTCCGGCACGTAGAGCGTCGCGAGCCCGCCCAGCAGCTCCCGCTGAGACTCCATGTGCGGTGGCAGCGACGCCGTCCAGGTGGCGATGAGAGCCTCGATCGGCACGCACGTTGCGGGGTCCAGGTAGATCATACCGCACCGCGACACGGTAGCGGGAGAGGCCACCGCGAGGTCCTCGACCTCGAACATCATCGTCATGTCGCGGTTCATCTGGATGATCTCGCCAGAGACGAGGCAGAGCTTCTTGTTCTCGTCGAGGACGGTGTTCATTGACTCAATCCAGAGCGCATCAACGGGGCCGTCGAACATGACCCAATGCTTGCCGATCATGTTGCCCTCGTCACCGTACTTGGCGGCGCAGCGGAAAAGCACGCACAGCACACCATCCTTCCATTCCCCGTTCTCGTCGTAGGCACCATAGAGCTGGTCCATCGTCACCGACTTGGGGTTGCAGATGTGCGTGTACACCTTTTGAAAACCGCGCCCGCCAATGTTCTCGCCTTTGCCTTGGCGTGACGCACAGTCCGACAGCGCACGCTGCAGGGCCGTGAAGGCAGCCGTCTTGCCACTGCCAGCAGGCCCGACGAGCATTAAGCCGTGACGTAGCGTGGTGATGTCGTACAGCTGCAGGCACTTGTGCACAAAGGCGGGCACAGGCTGCTGCTGAGCGTTTGTGATCACGGTTGTGAGGGCCTGCGTCACGGCGCCGTAGTCGCTGCTCGGGAGGGCAATGCCTGGGAAGAGATCGCTAATGATGCCCTCGAAGAGCAGAATGTCGTCCTTGAGGAACTTCGGCACGTTCGAGTCACGCAGCGCGCGCAGCAGCAGCTCGTCCTCGTCGCCGTTGGGGCTCTCACGCTTGTTCAGCCCAGCGGCGGAGATGACGGTGTTGACGGCACGCATACCAAAATCGTAGTGGTCCTGCGAGGAAAGCTGCTCGGAGCTGAGCTTGAACGTCATGACCATCTTCTGTGCCAGGGCACGTGCCTTGAGGTAGCCGTAGGAGAAGAGGCGAATCTCGCCAATCATGGCGTAGTCCGGCACCATGCACGCGACGGGGCGGAAGAGCACCTTCAAGTTGTCTGGCAGCTCCGTGCGGCCGGCGTAACCGGGGTTCATGGTGATGAAGATGGCGTGGGTGGGGTCCACCACGATGTCGCTCTCCTCGAACAGGATGCGGAACTGCTTCGTCGAGCACGCCTGCTGCAGGTCCGTCACCTGCTGCGCCACCACCGAGAGCACCTCGACGTCGATACGGTTGAACTCGTCGAAGCACGCCCACGCGCCGGTCCAAGCCAGCCCCTTGAAGAACTTGCCCATGGAGATGTAGGTCATGCCCTCCTGGCAGTTGAAGACGACGCACTGCTTCGCCAGCGCCTTTGCCAAATCCTTCGTCGTCTCCGTCTTCCCGGTCCCAGCAGGGCCGGCAGGAGCGCCGCCAAGGCAGAGCGCGAGAGCCCCGGTGAGCGTGAGGTAAATGCGATCCGTCAGCGGCGTGACCACCAAACGGGCGGAATTGCCGAGATACTCGCCGCCGTACACAAAGTGCGCGTCTACTTGGCGAATGTGGCACAGGTTGTCGCTCTGCTCGAAATAGAAGCGCAGCTGCTTGATCCACTCGAAGGACTGGGTGGTTGCGACCTTGTCGGCGTGCATGCTGTCCACCGTGTCCTTGGCGTGCACCTCGATTGTGATGAGGGCACCCATGTTGATTTGCTGCACCGCAGTAAGGGGCGACTGCACCACCTCGACGAGCTGCCGGAGCTGCTTGTCCAGCACCTTCGCAAAATTGCCCACTTGGCCCTTCGTCGTCAGCGCCTCCTCACAGCCCTGCGTCCAGTAGATCTGCGCCACGGCAATCACCGCCTGCGCGGGCCACTGCAGCACCCACTCGCTGCGCCGCGTGCTCAAGTAGCCAGCGACGGCGCCCTTCACCTGCGCGTGCACGCCGTCCTTCATCATCTTCTCCACCAGCTTTAGCCACTCCTCCACGTTGCCTTGCGGTACGACAGGTACAACCGCCGGAATGTACTCCCCCTCTACGCTGTAGAAGCCGGTAATGGTGTCGAGCGCGCCAGGTGACTTCGCAGCTTCGTCCGCAGCGGCACTCTCCGTGTTCGGGTGGACGTTGTTCCACTGAAGACGCTGAATGCTCTCGAAGAGCTTGCCGATGTTCGCGTCGATGCGGCGCACCTCTTTTGCCTGTGACAGGATCTCTAGCAGCTCCTCATCCGACAGGAAGTAGAAACGCGGGAAGGTTTGACGCTTGTCGGCAAGGTAGTCGTTGAGACCGCGTTGGACCTCCTCGAGAAGCCGGTTCGCCTCACGCAGGTGCTCGAGCAGCTTGTTTGTGCTCATGCAGTACTCGAGGACGTTGGGCTGCGCGTGCGCGTTGCCCATGACGCGCCGCCATGTGCGGTCCACCTTTTCAAAAAGCGCCGAAAGACGAGGCAGCTGCATGGCGATGTCCTCGGAGTTTAGGATGGGCTCCAGGTACCGCCACGCGCGTTGGCACTCCATCCACTGCTCCAGTGTGTCGGAGATTAAGCTTAGGGAGCGCTCCCAGTCCGTGATGGCCTCCTCGAAGTAGCCCTTGAAGGGCGAGAACTGCAGCTGCTGGGTCAGGTTCAGGTGCTCGTCTAGCAGCTCCACCACGTCAGAGGTGTCCTTCAGGATGAACGTCCCAGTCTCCTTGTAGGCCTCGATGACGAAGCACCTCGACTCCCACTTCGCGCGCATCTCCTTCAGCGTCGTCTCGATCTGCGACTCCTTCGCAGCGACCTCGCAGAAGCCAACGACCGTCTCGCTGTGGGCGAGCAACGGCGCACAGTCCTCCAGCACCATGAGCGTGTCCCCGGGCACTAGCGGCATGCCCAGCTTCTCAGACAAGCCAGTCCAGTGGCGCTCCTTCATGCCGGGTTGGCGAAGAGAGGTCAAGATGGGTACCCACGGCTTGAACTGCTCTACGCCTGACTTGACGTCCTCCACAATGCGCAGCATCGCTCCTTTGTCCTTGAACGTCTTGGACAGGCTCGTCATCGTCTTCGAGGCGGACGCAACCGTCGCCTCGATCTCCGCCGCGTCGAGCGTCGTGAAGGCGTCGGAGTGCCAGCGTCGGTATGACTCCTGCCAGGTGTACGTTGTGAGCCACAGGTCACTATAGGGCTTAAACTCCTTGTCCAGCTCAAACACGTTACGATAGTCAGAGAGCTTGTCGCCGAAAAGGCGCTGATCACCGTTGAGGGCACGAGCCTCCTCGATACACTGGCGGATTTCGATGTTGTGGGTCTTCACCTCAGCCGTGACCTTGTCCGCCTCGGACGCGTCCGTGTGCTTTGAGAAAGTCGCCACGACACGCTGCAGCTGCTCGACGCGCTTGCCAAACTCTTCCTGACGCTTCTGCAGGCCCGAGTGCAGCTCCTCCTGCACTTGGTCCAGCTGCTTGCGAACAGCTTGGCTGCGCAGAGCCAATTGACGTGGCCACCCAATCGCCTCCCACTTGAGGCGGGACTCGTCGTCGTTGAGCTCGAACTGGAAGCCGTCGAGGATGCCGTAGCACTGCCGCACCTCTGCAATGTGCTGCGACAGCTCCGTCACCTGGTCTCCGACGGTGTCCATGAAGCCCAGCAGCTCGTACAACCTTTCCGGGCTCTGCGGCGTCTTCTCGATGGTCTGCAGCAGACGCGTGAATTCGGCGCGGACGTGCACAGCCTCCTCCTTGCCGGTTTTGCCGATAAGTCGCATGATCAGCCTCGCCAGCTCCTCCTCCTTCATGGACATCAAGTAGCTGAACGACTGGCAGTCCACGACGAAGTTGCCGACCGTCAAGAAGAGGGGCAATCGCTCCGCCAGCGACTTTTTGGCACGCAAGTGCTGGGCGATTTCCTCCTTCATCTCCTCCATGCTGTGGCCGGCCTCGGCGTACTCCTTGATGAACTTGGCCTGGTCGAGCCGGATCAACGGGAGAAGCTCGTCGTAGGTGTTCAGGTAGGTCTGCAGGGGCACCAACGAGTCGCGCACCGCTTGCTGCACCCGATCACGCAGCGCGCACACTCGCTCCTCCTCCTTCTTCACGGAGTCAAGAAACGGGCCCTCCCCATCGCGGCTCCAGAAGTACTGCGTCATGACGTAGCGCTCCACTTGCGGAATGGACTCGGTGCAAGTGATGGCGTTGTTGAAGAGCTCGACGATGGCCGCCTCGAAATCGGCAAAGGAGATAGAGTAGGAGAAGTGGCCGTCGGCTTCCACCAGGTCGATAGTGAAGAGCGGCTGCTTCTCCACGCAGTCGTCGGCGTCGCTGCCAGGCCATGCGTTCCGAACGTGATTCATGTCCTCCACCGTCACCGTAAAGTCGGTCACCTCCTCAAAGAAGTCCGTAAAGGACTGCAGGGAGTTGTATACGAGTTGGAACAGGGTGTCCTCCATCATGAACTTCACCGTCGTAAAGAACTTCTTCAGCTTGGACATTTCATAAATGTTCTGCTTGGTTTCGCGAATGTTCAGCCAGCCTTTCCCTGCGGACTGAAAGCTCGCGACGATGGTTTCACACATGCGCGGCATCCACTCCTCCTTGAGGTGGCGCGAGGTGCGGGCCAGGTGATCCTTCTGGCGCTTCGCGAACACCGCCAAGGGCAGCTGGCGCTCCTTGGGCAAGTCGAACAGCGAGCCCTCTAGCACCTTCATGCACTCCCGCCGCACTCCAGTCAGAGCCTGGATGACCTCGGGCTGTGTGAAGTACGTGGCAAAGGTGAAGGCCTCCTCGCGCTCGGCGAAGTCGAAGTCGTCGCCCTCGACGGCGATGATGGTGGAGGGGTCGCCCAACTCGCTCCGATCGACCGCCACGTTGGGCCCCTGGAGAAGCTCTTCGGGGTCCATGTGGGTGGCGGCGCTCACCATGCGGGCCACGGACGCGTCCTTCGTGATGCGATCGCGCAGCAGCAGCCGGTTGTGGCTCCGCTTCCACTCCAGTGTAATTTCAGAAATGAGATGCTCCACCCGGTCCGCCACCTCAGGGAAGGCGGCGGGGCTCAGCTGGGGGATGTCAGTGCCGAGGTGGCGCAGGCGCTCGGCCAGGCCAGCATCCAAGTCCTCCAGGTTCGCCACCGGCATTGAGTCGCAGCAGAGACGATATATCACCCACGAGGTGGCCTTGTGCCGCTGCGTGTGCGCGTGAACGAGGCGCTGCACGTACAGCACGGGGTCCTCGGCGAGGAAGCGGACAAAAATGCGAGGGAGAGAGACAGTGGCGGCAGCTTTCTGCGGGACTGTCTGTTGACCGCCTGCCTCACCGTCCGTCGCGCCCCAGTGCAGCTCTAGCGTGTTTGTCTCCTCGGTCCAGCCCACCACGCGGCAGGGGCGCAGCTCAAAGGTGTCGGTCTCCGCACGGTGAAAGACGCCCTCAGCAGGGAGGAAGCGAGACGCCGGCGTCGGCGCGCTCGCTGCTATCGCCATCCACTCGGACGGGTTGCGGCAGTCATACGATGTGTCGTCGAAGATCTCCAGCGGCAGACTCTGCGCACTGCGTCGCGCCAGAACATCCCAGGTAAGCCCACTCACTTCGAGGAGGTGATTTACGTTCTGACTGTCGTACAGCCGGCGGCGGCGCTCGATCTCGACGTCGCGCGGCATGCGGCCCCGCTTGTACGCGTACGGCACCTGCACCTTTGGCTCGAAGGTGAACGGGCTCGCCGTTGGGAACAGGAGAGACGACTCCTTGTACGTGCTGCTTACTGGAAGTGTAAAGTTCGCTTGGCGATCGCCGTGCGTGCCGTCCGCCGGAACTGCGGTTGCGGGGGCATCTGTGGTAGCGGCGGCGTCCCTCTCCAGTGCGCTCCCAACGCGGTGGCTCTCCGCGTCAGGCTCACGAGATGAGGTGGCCTTCGCCTTGCTGCTGTGCGAGAGCGTGCCGACATTGGCAGATGACTCGCCCTTTTCAATCTCCTGGGGACGCAAGAAACTGCGCAGCATCTTTGATGTTCGTTGGTGTGGCTTGTTTATTATTTTTTTTTAGTACACCTCCAACTACGTGCAGTGCTTTGTTTTCCCGTTGTTGTGTGACTTTGCCTCGGCACGAATTCGATTTAAAGGACAAAGCGCACCGGGCTTTTGCTTGTCTCTATGTACAGACGGACTAGAGGCGAAGGAGAAGGTTGGGAAACACAGGAAAAAGACACAAAAAAGATACAAAAAATCGAGCGTCAAACGCAGAAAAAAGGTTCAGCAAGCTTTCTTTTTTTTTTTTTTTGGTCGCTGTGCCTTTTAAGAATTTGTGCCGGTGCGTATGTATATATGTGTATGTGGATGTGTCTTGGTACCTTGCCTTTACTTCAATTTTGCAAAATACTGTATTTGCTTTTGTGCGTGTGAGTAATGCATTCCATCACACATGGTTCACCGTGAGTTGAACGGGCAGAGAAAAGAAATAGATAAAACGTGGCGTCAAGACAGAGAATAATGCGAAAGGGAAGAAAGAGAGTATAGAACAATCAGAAAAGAAAAGGCGCCAGGATGCTCCAAACACACACATTCATGATCAACTACGTAGCAGAGTCCGCGGTCGAGGATATTAGGGGTGTTGATCATCTCCTTTGATGAACGGCTTGCAGCGCAGTGTGGACAATCACAATGTGCACGTCCACGCCGCTCTGGAAAAGTTGCGTACGTTCGCCACTTTAGCTAGCGCACAAAGTCAAAAACTTCTCTCCTGTTGAATGCGTTTAATTGCACTGTAGTTGTCTCTTTTGTGTATTATAATTTCTTCGTTTGGGCAAACATGCTTGTCGTCCTTCACCACCCGATACGCTCACACCTTGAGGTGCCATACGATAAAATAAAATTAAACAGCAGCCTTGAAGTACACCTCTCAGTTACAGGTGAGAACGAAGGGAGACCAAGAGCGAGAAAGGAACCAGAAAGAGCAAGATAAACTCCGCTGTGCATTCCCTTCTTTTTTTTTTTGTGGCTTGTTCACATAGAAAAAAAAATGAGACCAGGAAGAACAAGATAAACCTTCAGCACTTATCAATCTCTTTGCAAATCTCTCGAAAATAAAACACGTGGCAGGAAAACAAAGATCGCAAAAAAAAAAATGAATTGTTTTTGTATTGACGAGCGATAGCGTTCAATTAACGCGTTGGTGGCAAAGGCAATCCTTGCAATTGAAAAGAAAAGGCACCCAGACCAGGCAACAACAAAAAAGAATAAACAAGTATAGTACAATAACCAGAAAAGTGAAAAGAAAGAAAGGCCAAAAAAAAAAAAACGCGCCGAGACTCTGTCATTCGTCCATCACCACATGTCAGCGACAGCCGCTCTCCGCAAAAGTTTGAGCCAGCAGCAAGTGATACTATTGTGCGGGCAAAGCAGCGAGTTTAGACAACTAACCTCTTTACTCCGGCAAACACAAAACCCACGACACGGGAAGTTCGCTCAAGCTCGATGCAGTAGGCAAACTCACGCGAGCAGCTTCAGGATCTTATCAGCCTCTGCGGCTGCTACACGCATGTTCGCCGTGCCCGAAGCCGTTGTCAGCACCGCTATCAGTCGCGAGTTACGCCCAACGGACTGCAAGACGTCTCGCGTTGCCGACTCGCACGACACACTGAGCGCGGTGAGGAGCCGTGTGGCGACAGTGCGCTTCGCCTGCGAGTAGAGCGCGTTAGACAGCGCGCCAACGTACGCACTCAGTGCTGCGGGCGATGTAATGTCCGCCCGTGCCAACGCGGAGAGGCGCGCGTAGTCCTCCATCGCCGAGGCAGCGGACTCCATCACAGAGACGTGGTTGTTTGTGTCGACACAGATGGGCAACAGCACCGCGCTAATTGTGGTCTTGCCCGCCGTGTTGGCGCACTGCACCGTCACCCGCGACGAGGCATCACTCGTCACGCGTCGCAGCACCTCTGCGAGTAGGGTGCAGCACACCTCCATCCGCTGGTCGTTTTTCTCCTGCAGCGCAGAGGCAAGCGCGCGGAGGACCAGCGTGCACAAGTCCTGTCGTACGACGTAGTTCAGAATGTCTACACGCGTACAGGCCATTAGGCAGACGTGGAGGAAGGAGAGCGGGTAAAACATGTCCTCGTCGCCACCGCTGCTGTTAACGTATTCGAACACGGTGCCGAGGAGACGCTCCGTCACCAAGCCACCCAGCGTACTCTGCGCCATCTCACCTGACGTCACCAGCAGTCGCATTGTGTTCACAGGGATGGGGCTCGTCTCTTGCAAGAGTGAGGTCAGGTTTGGCGCAATCACGTTGAGAATCTTGCGCGCCACAATGCTGGCGCTGCTGCTCTCCTTTCGCGACCCACCGCCCTCAGCTGCGATAGGCACCAGTGCCGAGTTCAGAAAGCGCACAGCGGCGAAGCGGCCACCCGTGTCCTTGCGCCGAAGCATCTCCGCGTAGGATGAGGCAATGTGCTGGCAGATGCTGTCCTCGTATCGGAGCACCACCACCGGATTTTCCACGAAGCGGTCGGCCACGCTGTTCAAATCGTTTTCGTAGGTGCCGTAAAGGGTGTTGTTCATGGCCTTGTCGATGCAGGTCGCCAGGCTCTGAAACACGCTCGCCTGGAAGTCGATGCCATTGCGGATCGCCGAGCTGTTGAGAAGCTGCTGAATGGCCGCTAGGTTTGTCGGCGTCGTCGTCGAGGACACACGCCGCGCAATGCTCGTGAGCTTTTCAGAAATGAACCAGCCGAGAAACTCGGACAAGGCCACCGCGCACTTGCGCACATACTTGTCCGTATCGCGAACAAGTCGGTCGATAAACGCCACGGTGCGGTTGCTGAGGACGTGGCACAGGGCATTCCCACCCACGCAACCGATCAGCAGTACGAAGAGCAGCGTTTTGCCGTACACAGCCACCGAAGCTTGCTCGATGGCCTCGCTGAGGTGCTCCAGGATATCCTCGCTCACGAAGAGCACGTTGCCCACCATCTCCTCCGCATCCGCGACGCGGAGGCTCGACGCGAAGAGGTTCACGCCGCGACTGCTGCGGGACTCCTCTGCGGCATGCGTCCACAACTTCGCGAAGGGGTTCTGCAAGGCCACCATGCCCTTCACCAGCGCGTGGTTCAGAAAGGTCATGAGGATCTGCATCACGTGGGTCACGGTGGACCGCTGCATCACGCTCGCATACGACGTGATGGGCACCTCCTTGGACTGCATAACAGTGAGGATCAGGTCCTCTTTGATCATGGCCAGCTTGAAGGCCGCGCATGCAGCGTCAGAGCGCATGTCCTCGCTACGGCCCTCGACCTGCGGCAGCGCAAATACCGCGAGCAGCTTCTCGACAAAGACGGGCTCGGCGAAGAACTCAAGCGCCATCTCTTTCTGCGGGGTGGAGGCCATATTCTCGATCATCTTCGCCGCGTAGTGCTTCAGCACATCGTCCTGGGAGTCTAGCGCAGAGAGGTAGACGCGGCGCACCACTGCCGGCTGCACATTCCACACCTGCCGCTGCGCCTGGTTCTGGACGGCGACGTAGAAGAGAAACTCGCCAATGCAGGCGATCAGCTTCCGCCGCACGGTGACCTCGGTCTCATCCTCATAGAGCTGCATGATGTCCGATAAGATCGACGACGACGCCACCTCGTCGGTGATAAAAGCCGTCGTGCGCACCAGCAGGCCCATGATGAGCGCCGCGGTGGCGCGAAAGGACGCCGGGGCATCCTTGCGACCCGCGTGCTTGACGCACTGACGCATCACGGAGCTGTTCACCGAGGCTCGCGCCACCTCCGCGTCGCTGCAGAGCGCCATCACGTAATTCATCACGTTGTGAATTGACTCATGCCCGCTGCGCGTGTTCGACAGGGCCACGTAGAGAGAGCGGAAGAAGGCTGTGTGCCGACTCGTCGACAGTGCGTTGATCTCCGCCGCCGCGAGCGCCGTGAAGCCGAGTGTGCTGGCGTCGTAGGACGGCTCTGGTGTGTACTCGATGCGGCTGTTGTTGCTGAGGGGGCGAATGTGCTGATCGGTTTGGTGTGGCAGCAGCTCAGCGAGCACCACGCGACGCAGCGCACCAGCGGCAAAGGCACTGAGGCCCGCCTCCGACGTTCGGTCATCGTTCGCGCCGGACTGGTTGGCGACGAAGGCTGCCTTGCCACCCTCGTAGGCCACCGAGGCTGCGGCGACAGCGGCGGCGTCACGACTGGTTGCGGTGCCACGGCCTTTGCTGCCACGTCGGCGCTGCGGGCCCGCCGTGTTCGACTCCGTCACCCGACTTGTTCTACTCGGGGCTGGGGTGCTGGCCTGCCCATTGGAGCTGCGTGTGGCCTTCATATAGGTCGTGCGTGTTGGGGAGCCGTGCGCGCTTGCGGTGCCGCCAGTGCGAGAAGCAGCGGTGGTGCCGCTGTCAGCCGAGCGCGTTGTCCGCTCCGCGGCTGCTGCGGCTGCGGGTGCGGCTGGCTCCAGCTTTAAAGTTGCGCGTTGCTCCACGCTGGAGGTGAAGTCGAGCTCCTTGGCCACGTTCAGCGTGGCTGCAGCGCTCTCCTTTTCCTCCACGTTGTGGGCGGTCGTGTTTGACTTCGCAGCGGCCACCGCGTGCGCCACCACTGCGCGCGCCTCGGCGTCCGTCCAGGTGAACGAGGCCCCTGCGCGACCCGTCTTTGCGCGCTTGAACTCCTCCCAGCTCGGCTGTGCAGGGAGTCCGTTACTAGGGAGAGGAATGGGCTCATCCCAAAAGGCGCTGCGCACGACATCGTCCCAGGTGAAGCGCTTCAGTGGATCCTTTTCTAGCAAGCCGTTTAGCAAGGCCTGAAAGGAGTCCGGCATGCCCGGCACACGTGGCGTTGCACTCGTCAAGATCTCCGTCAGCAGCGCTCCCAAATCCGCCGCGTTGAAAGGTGGTGTGCCCGTTGCTAACTCGTGCAACACACACCCTAACGACCAAAGGTCGGACGCGATGGAAAAAACGGGTTTGTCGCACATAAAGAGCTCCGGCGCCATGTACAACGGCGTGCCGATCAGCGGCCGCGCTGAGGCGTCGTTGAAGGTGCACGACAGACTAAAGTCGTGGAAGCGCAGCATCGCCGCGGAGTCCATCAGCATGTTTCGCGTCTGCACGTCATTACACACGACGCCCTTGCTGTGGATGTAGAGGAGACCCACCGCGACGTCGTGGCCAAACGCCTGCACGGCAGGCGTCCTCAGCTGGATGTTGGATTTAAGGATAGTGGACATGTCACCACCCGTGCAGTACTCGGTGATAACCCACAAGTGATTGTTTGTCTCGTACCAGTTGTGGAACTCAATCACGTTCGGGTGCCGCATCGAGCGCAGCAGCTGCACGCAGTTAACGATGCGCTCCCGCCGCGTTTTGTCGACGGAGGCGATGGCGTAGAACTCTGTGGTGGAGCGGAAACGCCCTTTGTAGATGGTGCTAAAGGCACCTTGCCCAATCTCATCGTTTAGCACATAGTTGTTCATGTTTACTTCAGCCACGCGTGCGTGCTTCGCGTCCGTTAACTATGAAAAGAATGGTAAAGCAGCAGTACTAGGCAGAATAACAAAACTGGCGAAAACAAAAAGATCAAGGAGCGTCCTCATGCAAGGGGGATGGGGGGATTCTAATGTTGGAATGAAAAGAAAACGCAAGTAGGCCTCGTCGCAATCTACTGCGGTGCTTCTTTCACTCTTTTTCTTTGTTTCAGTAAAGAAATACAGATGGGCAGAAAAAAATACGAAGAAGTCGTGCGTCTGCGCAACTTTAACGTTCTTCACTCTATGAAGCAGACTTTAAAAGGAACTACCTCTGTAGAAGAAAAAATGTATTTCTTCACCAGCTACAATATGTGGATGTTCTGAGATGAAGGTAAAAAAAAAACCGGCATACATGAATACGTGCAGATTTGCATTCGTGTGCAGATAAGAAAAGAAAAGGAAAGAGAAAAAGTTGTCAGGCAAGCAGTAGTGAGGGAACCAAGTGGGAGAGAGGCTCGGAAGCTTCAACAGCATAGGAGCACATTCGGGACCGCACTGCAGTCGGCCAGGTCGAACTGGATCTGTAATTAATGGGAAGCTAAATGGCGCAAACACCTCCCTTCCAAAATTATGCTGCATGACGAGCACAGCTCCAGCTCTTTAAAGAGATGGCAACGGGGAGAGAAGCGGCGCCTAATACACCACCCTCACCAACAATTCCGCAGACTAACGCGCATTCGCGCACAGAGGGTTTCAAAGAACGATTAGGGACAACTTACACATAAAAAAGCACAGCACGGATGCTCTGTGAAGACACCGACAGGAGAGATGGAAGGAAAACAAACGGAGCTCTCCATCACGAACACCGCAGTTCCAAGTGGAAGAAAGTGGTTTTGCCAGACTACTCCCGGATGTCTTCACCTAAGCGATTTTCTTTTCGTGTTCGATGTGCTTTGTTTTTTTGAGGGATGTAGCCCTCACCTCAGCTCTCCCTCGCATCTCTTCTAACCTCTGTTGCAGAGCAGATCAGCAGTGGATTTCACAATGCCACCACACTTTGAATGGGCAATGTTTCTTGTCGCGTTGCTTCTTAACCTTCGCTTGATTCCATCTCACGTTGGAGGCGCTAGTCATCTTTCTTTCTTTTTTTATGGTGGGCAATCAGACGTCGAGCGCCTCATCTCGCACATTCATCGAAGAAGCTTCGTTCATGATATTCAAAGAAAGAGAAAAAATGAAAAGATGTGCACGACACGGCGTGTCGTCAGCCATCAATAGTGAGACCTAAAAAAAAAAAACTCAGAGTGCTTTTTGGCAGGAATAGAGATACAAAATTACTTGCACAAGGTTGCTTTATTTTCGTCGTTATTTTGCTTTCCCGGGCGGCAAGAAAAAGAGAAGGGAAGATCGGGTGCCTTTGGCCCATGGCATACGGTCTTCGTTTCTCTCCAGCACGCGCACATAACATATCCACTTCAATACACACTCGCGTGCAGAGGCGCCACACTCACCATCGTGAATGTTCAGGCACCTAACGCCAAACAATGAAAGAGGAAGACAAAACAATAATCAGACGAGAAAAAACAAAACGAAGCAACGCTGTCACTTAGCCAGCTCGTAGCGCTGCTTGGCACGGCGAAGCACCTGCGTTACGTAGTGGTAGAAGAAGTCGACGTACAACAGCGACTGCACGAGGCCGCTAATCACTGACGTGTACTTCACCCTGCCTTTTCCGGTATACTGAAGATACCAGTGCAGCATATAAACAACGCGGTAAGCACCAAGGCAGAAGAGGTAGTGCGAGGTCAGTGCGTCGTAGCGCTCCGTGTACTCGAGCAGAAAAATCTGCGGCAGAATCGCAACCGCTTCGAGGTACTGCGAGAAGGTCCAGAGCACCTCCACCACGAGGTTGATGCGCGGCTTACCGTGAAAGAGAATCGCCAAGATCATACAGGGCACCACGAGGTAGCGAATGCGAAAAGTGTCATTCTCACGGTCGTAGGTGGCTTTCCACGGGCTGCGAAACTTCATCAGGTAGCAGATGTGCAGAGTGGTGGCTACGAAGAAGATCTTCATGACGGTGTTGTAGAGGCCTATGTAGTTGAAGAGGAGATCGATGTAGCGCGTGCAGAACACAAGGGCAAAAAGTTGCATCGACTTGAGGGAGATGCCCGCTGCGGAGCGCTGGCGCAGCATCTTTGACAAGAGGATTACGATCGCACCGAGGTGCAGTAGATCGCCGAACATGCGAACGTACGACATGGTTCCCCAATGCGGCAAAGACTTCCACAGCAACAAATTAAAAGGGTAGAGAAACAAGTTCACAATTAAAGGGAGGACTACCAAGAAAAGAAAAAAAACGAATGATGCGAGTGGCGCTATCAGCCAAAGTGCAGAGCTTTTTTTTTTTTTCACAGAGCAGCCATCGAATTTGTGTGCGCGTGTGCGTGGTTGTGTGTGTGTGTTCACCATAACCCCAAGAACAGTTTCAAGGCAAGATTGAAAAAGTGGATAGACGAGGATTGGAAAGAGTCGAATTTGTTGAGTAGGTGTAGCGGCGGCTTCCGGCAGGGCCCTTTCACACTTGATTGCACTCCGTGGTGCACGTACGCGCTATGATCGTCGAGAAGCAGGTTTAGTGTGGGCGAAACACAACAAAAGGTGGCGAGAGAAAGAAAGCAGCAGCGGCAGTGTCGTTAAAAAAAAAAAAAAAAAACCGCCCGACTGTCACTCGAATACCCACCGCTTGTCACGACGTTTCGCGCAATGACGACAAACCATCAGCTCTCTTTTTGGGTGTGCTGTTGTCGTTTCATACGCTGGGAAAAAAAACTGCCAGTTTTTTTCAAATCCTTCCACCTATTGCAGAAACACTTGTCGATACTCAAAAGGCGCAAAACCACGCAACCATCACAAACACAAGCCAACATGAAACGGCAAAAGAAAACAAAAAAAAATGCAATACCTAAAAAAAAGCAACGCCCGAATTTGACTTTCTTCTTCTTTTTTTTTGGAAGGAGATAGTCTCTTCTTTAAGTTAGAGAAAGAAGGCAACAAGCACCACATGGCTTTCGATTCTCCTCTACCCACGGTTCCAGCTCAACACTTGCCGCGGCAGTAGCGCACCTTACTCTGCGGTGATGGAGCGCGTAGGCAGAAGAAGAGGGTTTATCTGTGCCATGTAAATGAGCACCCACGACAGCCAGCAGCAGAAGGCGCCGATAAAGCAGAGAACGCGCACCAGGTCCACCTGACTCTTCGCCCACAGCGGCGCGCAAGCGGCGCCGAGAGCGCCGAGGATGACGAAGAGAAGTGTGCCTATGAAAATGCCCATGATTGTTGCGAGAGAGAGAGAGAAAAAAATCTGTTCTAGGATGCAGAGGGTAAGAGAACTCTGAAGCTTTTTTTTTTTTGCTGAGCTGGGGCTCACTAGGTCAAGCTAACACGCACGCAGTCGAGGAGAAGAAATGCTTCTCTTTTTAGTGAAAGAAAAGAAATGTCGAGATGTAGGAAAAGAGTGTGGAGTGTGATGAAGGAGAAAGGTTTAAAGAAAAAAAACTGTAATTTTGAATTACAAAACTCTACGCAAATAGGGTGACAACAGTGTTGCTACTTCCGTAAAGCAATACCCGCACATACGGCAACGCAAACATGAAATTTTGGGCAGCCGCACTGTCTAGCAGCGATTTCAAATCTAAAAAGTTACTCTTATTGCATATATATATATATATATTGCTTCCAAAACCAACGCTTCTCAAGTCCTCCTTGATTTGTGCAAACGTTTATTTCAATGTGACTCAGTTTATTTTTTTTTTTTTTGGTTTGTTTGTTGTGGGGAAAAGGGGATTGACGAAGAAGACAAGCATCTTTCTTCAGTCTAGTTGGACGCAAAAGATGTACACAAGACAGTGGACAGGAAAGAAAAACAAAACAAAACGGCGCTGAGCACGACTGGCATCTGCGTTGTGCGCCACATCACAGAGTCGGGTTTTCCAACTCGCTCACCACGCGCCACTCCCCATTATTCCTCGTCTCCTTCCACATGGCAACGGTGCCATCCGCGTAGGAGACGAGGAGAAACGTACCTATCAGCGACCACGACAACTTCGTCACGTTCTCGCCAGGCACGCCATGTGGGGGCGAGAGAAGTCGGCACTGCCATGGATTCGACATGGGGCCATCCTGCACCCACACCGCCACCAGCCCATCCTCTGCTCCGGCTGCGATGTAGGTGTAAGGGAGGCCCAAGTTCGGTGCCCAGCTCACCTCACGCCAGGCCGGTGCGCTCGCTGCCTCGGCCGCCTCGAGCTCCACCGCCGTCCACACCGAATCTGGAGGGCCCCCGCTGGGCTCGCCGGGGGGAGGGGCAGCGAAGGCGTGCGTCCACAGCTTCACCGTTCGCCCTCCGCCGCAGGTCACGAGGCGAGGCGGGGTAAAGGGCATGGGCGGCGTGTTGCCCGGGCTGCCACCGATGTCCTGCTCCAGTGGCGCCATCAGCAACGCACCGGGTGGGAAGAACGGCGCGAAGGCCACACCGCTGCAGCCGTGTGGGTGACTCTCGAAAGAGTGGATGTCCCACGCCCCGTCTGGGCCGCCAGTGAAGACGATTACCGCGCCATCCGCGCAGCCCACGGCGAAGAGCTTGCCGTACTCGTGCGGGGCCCAGGCCACACACCAGCCCGGCGCGGCCAGGGCGTAGCTGTAGACCTTGCGATACTGTCCATCGTTGCCCATGTCACTCCACAGGGCCACCTCGTTGTGTCCCTCGGTGCAGGTGACCAGCGCAGCGCTGTAGAAGACCAGAGGGGCCCAGGCTACGCACGACACCGCCGCGGGCTGCTCCTCGCTGCTGCACTTCAGCGTCGCCGTGTGGTTCCACGTTGCGGGCTGCGGGCCGCCCTTGTACTGCGACGCCTCCCTGGACGTGACGAGGGACTCGTAGATGCGCACGGTGCCGTCGTGGCTCGCCGTGGCTAACCGGCGTCCGTTCGCGTCTGCGGCGATGTCCGTTACAGCGGCAAGGTGGCCGGTTTCTAAGAGTGTGTCGCTCATTGTCAAACCAGAAGAAAAAGGCGAGAAAAGATGGAATGGGCAATATCACGGAGAACGCCCTACAGTAGAAAAAATGCACTAATTTTTCGCAACTGAAGACGGCAAAGAAACAAAATTAAAAGAATTCTTTCGAAACCAACCGCCAAATGCCCAACATGCGAACTAATGCGAAAACAGAAGTGGAGGCGATAAAGATGGTGCTTCTCTGTCCGTTCTGAACAAAAAAGCAGCCTCGCTCCACTATGGACAGAATATATATATGCGGGTGTAATGCTTAGCGCTATGTCTACGTGTGTTTAATTTGACCTTCGCAGAGGTCAATGTTTGCAGTTGTTGCAGTTAAGACAGTGGTGCGTCTGGACTTCTCGTCTCGCGCTATACGAGACCGTGGAACGCGGTGGCTGCTGTCACAGATGTGTTGGCGTCAATAAGTTTGATTTACCACCTAGAAGACAAAAACGATGCTTTCGTGCATCAGCGTAGAAAAGAGAGAGAATTTCAAGGAGTTGGGAAGTAGCAAACAAAGAGGAAGCGGAGATCCAAGCGAACACGTCCACTTGTAAGAAGCAAAAGAGAGAAAGGTCATTCTTTTCCGAAGAGAAAAAACACATGCAATTAAATAAATACATAGAAGTCCATTTCTGATTTTCAAGTAACACGTGATTTCCTCACTATTGATTTTTTGGTGCGCGAGCAGGAATACTTGTTTTCCTTCCTTTTTTTTTTCCAATAGTAAACAAGTTGTTTAATCTGTAAACATGAAAACAGGCGAGTCTCTCTAACACGAAAAACTACGAGTAGCAAGAAAAAAGGCAAGCAGTCAAATGAATACCTTGCCCACGCCCAGAGACCGTTCTCTCTTACGAGCCTTCCAGCATGTAAAAGAAAGAATGTGATGCACGAACATCACTTGCACACCAATGCGCTCTGATGCACATTCATCCAGATATCAACGCGGCGCTTCGCAAAAATAAAGTACTTTTGCATGTACACCCATCCGCGTCCACGGTAGGACCAGCCGATCGTGTCGAACACGACAATTGCTGCAAAGGTGGCCAGAAAGGCCATCACACTCCAGAACCACGTGTAGGCCACGGACAAACGGTCTTTGGCGAGTGCGTAAACGAGCTTGTAGGCAGCGTAGGCCGGAAGGCACACGAGAAGGAGAAACATGCCGTAAAAGAGCACCACAAAGTCGCAGGAGAAGGGAATGAGGGCGACGTTGTGCTTGCACCGCGAAAACCGAGTCGCCTCGTACCAGTCTGTGAGAAAGAGTCGATGTGACTTTACAGCGCGCAGCTTGGGATGCATCTC
The DNA here is from genome assembly GCA_030849845.1 of Crithidia brevicula. NCBI lineage: Eukaryota > Euglenozoa > Kinetoplastea > Trypanosomatida > Trypanosomatidae > Crithidia > Crithidia brevicula. Next base: position 40,732 of record JASAOD010001967.1, read on the forward strand.
GATCAGCGTGGTGAGTGCCTGCACCGACAGCTCGTTGCGCCACTCCCGCGGTGGATCGTCCAGGCTGTACGTCTCCAAGATGTCGGCATGCTTGCACGCCATCATCACTCGGTGGATCGCCACCGCGTCATCCCAGCCCTCGAGCGTGATCTCGCGAAGGTGCGGGCACTTGCTGAGCGAGGCAATAAGCTGCTGCGCCATTGGCTGGCAGTGCCGTGAAAGATACACATACTGCACACCAGGATTCCAGCGGAAGAGCGGCTCGATCAGGCGAGCATCCAACGCGTCAAAGTTCTCGTTGCTGCAGGAGTGGGGCACGATAATGTTCTTGCAGCCCCGCTCTGTGCCAAAGGCCCAGACGCCGCGAAGGCGGCTCCGCAGCGAGGGCAGGAAGTACGCCGTATTCACCACACAGGTGGGCTGGTCAGGAAAGCCGAACAGGGAGGGGTTCAGGGCAGCGTAGCCTAGAGTCTTTTGGATATCGTTCATGTTCCAGCGGTGCAGCGGCATCGTACGGAAGAAGCCGCGGTAGAGTGGGATGTACTCCAGACGCTTTCTCCGCTCTGTGAACGGGTTGTAAAACTTGGGCCGCCATCGACGTGGCTCCATATTGTTTTCGTTTTTATTTCTAAATAAAGAGAACCTAAATTCAACGACGGAAAGAAAAAAAAAACACCAAAAATGTCAAAAAGCTTGAAAAGAGCAGTGCAGACACTCTCACACATCCGTGAAAGACGCAGTCGAAATTGCCGCACTACGAGAAATGCGTTGAACGCATACAAGCCTCGTTGCCTTTCCCCTCAAGAAGAGCTCAACGGTTTAACAAAAAAAGAAAATCAATATAGCAGGTACGCTGCGGGAAAGATTCAACGTTTGGCACAGAGCCACCCAGTGGACCGTACTCAGTCAAAATCATTAAGATCGGAAAAGCGAGAAAACAGAAAGAGGGAGAAGAAGAAGTTTTAAACGCTCGAAACTACACAGTGGACCAGCCAGGGTACAAGATATCAAGCTGCGAAAAGTTTTCTCAGCATACGTCTCTACGATACGCGAGTCGGTAAAGACACAAAAACACATGTGAGAGTTGTACTTATCGCACATCCTACTGCACAGACATTTCTCCACAAAAAACGGGCAGGCAAGCAGCAAAGTTGAAGTAAGGGGAGGACTTAAATACAAACGCACACGTGTGCCTCTCACATATCCTCTTCGACGGACAATGGTGAACGGAGCGTGCGCACATCAAGGTAGAAGCGGATCCCCTTCGGTACGGTTCTGCAATCAGAAACCTTTTATTTTCTTTTTTGATGCGGACTTGCTTCGTTATTTGTTCAGTTGAAGACAAGCCAAACTGAAAATCGATAGGGAGATAAAGAAAAAAAAGCAATGTGATGACTAAGAACGGGCAAGATGGCGAGTTAGGGTCGAGTCCGCAAGAAAAGGGTTGGATTTCAACACAAAATGGATATGGCAGTCAATCCTCGAGAACAAGTGCGCGAGCAAAACTATTCTGCCTCAATGTGCTTTACAGGATGTGTTCAAAAAAAATAAAAGGAATAGTGAGAGGTTGATGTCTGCTGGAGAGAAGCATGAAAGTGCACTTGAACGAAGCTTCCATCCCAAAATCAGGAGCTGCTTCGTATCGGCCACGCAGGAAAGCGCGCAAGATAAAACGGTTCCACCTCGCGGTAATGCACAAGGCGAACATCCAGCGGCACACCCAAAGCGCTGACACGGTGCACCGCCGACTCTATCGCGGCCGCAATCCACGCGGCTTCGTTGTTGAAGACGCCGCCGCCCACCTTGGTCAGAAAGATCGGCGGCAGCACGAACGGCGCGACATCAAAGGACGACGACAATGGCGAGGCCGTGTTGCCTTGCTGCCCCAAGCGTCGCAGGGTGTGCTGGACGCCAGCCAGCAGTGTTGCCTCGTAGGTCCCACGAAGGACAAGGCGCGCCATCGCCTCTACCCCGGCGCGCTCGCTGGGTGCCCACGTGTCCGTCGGCGGGAGGCTCACCGCGCTGTTGTAGGACTGAGAAACCTCATGCACGTCGCTCACAGACGGACCACCGCGGCGGCTGGTGTGCAGCGGCAGCGTGACGGTGGCGTCCTCCACAAGGCAGACCCGCAGTCGGGCCTCCAATACGCTTTCAACCTCCGCCGGCGTGGAGTTGTATCGGTGCGCGAGCTCCTCCAGTCGGGAGTCGAAGGCAGCCATCCTTGGAGAAGGATCGTAGTAGCCGTTCACGATGCGGTAGAAGTGTTCGAAGCCCACATCCGCCACTGCATGGGCGGGTTCCGCGTCTGGGCCGTGCGCCGCGGTGAGGTAAGCGGTGAAATCATCGAGCAGGTTGACCTGGTGCGATGCCTGCTGGCCACGGAGGTGTTCACCGATATCGCACTCCTCCTCATCGCCTGCTTTGAAAAGAGCAGGATGAAGGAGGTAGTTGCGGTAGGCCGTGCCGGCCATGCACGCTAAGGCACACGCCGGCCCCTGTGTGCGGTCGTGCACGTAGTGCGTCACGCCGTCTTCAGGTGTCACACTAGGAGAGATAAACTCCAGCGCGTTGAACTGGCTGGCCACCTGAAAAAAGGCGTTTGGAAAGCGGCAGTGCAGCGCGCCACTCTCGCCGGTGATGTGTGAGCACAATACCCACGGCGCCATAGGTGACTCGGGGGAAATGGCTCTAACAGCGGAAGCCTTGAGAGCGTCATCTGATGTTGGTGGCGCTTGCCGAAGAGCCGCGAGTACTCCTGGGTGCTGATGCTCGAAGGTGCGGACCAGATCTGCCGTTTCGGCACGCAGCTCAGCGACGCTGGGCGTGGAGTGCCACCCGCTGCTGATGCGGTGGTTCTTGTCCAAGGAGGGGTGTGTGAAGACGGCGCGTTCCTTGTGGACCCGCTGTGTGCCCGCTAAGCTGCATCTTCGCTGCACCTCAAATGAGCATTTCTGAAAAAGCTGATGACGGGTAGAGAGGTAATCGGCCTCCTTGAAACCGAAGAGAGCCTCAAAGAAAGCCTCACCGTGATGCATCGTGGCGAGCACAAAAAATGTCAAAAAAAAAATAGTGAGAAGACACCTCACAGTAAGTAGAGAGTATGCATACACGTGTCTGTCCGTGTAGTCGGCGAAAAGAATTGCCCCGCCTATTTAGCTACTGAAACCGTATTCCCGAGTGTAGACAGAAATAAGCACGGGAAACGTCAAATAAAGTTTTTTTAACAGGAGAGAGTGGAAAGGAAGATGACTGGAAATTTACTGACCTTGAACAGAAACGCAAATATCTGTAAACCTCCATGACAAATTCTTGTTATAGGAGTATTGTGCTCTTTTTTTTTTCGAAATCGGCGAGGCATGCTGCACCTCCCGCGCAAACTACTTCGTGTCAAGTGCAAAAAAAAAGGGGTCGGAAGCTACATGTAGCGCGAAGCGCGAGATGTTACCGACAAAAAGCCGCGTCGTACACCGACACTAGCCTTTTGTTGGTGCGCTTCTTGTTGTTGTTGTTGTTATTGTTATAGCAAAAGGATGAACTTGTAGTGTAATCATCATGATTTTCACTAGATCCATACAATTGCAGAAGGCTGGCGCAGCTCATTCAGGAGAACAATTGGCAAACTCACGCGCGAAGTGCTACTGCTTCAAAACAGAAAAACAAAAGATCACAGTGGCGTGTGCCGGCTGCACTTAATCGAAGCGTTACTCAAAAAACTTAATCGGTTTCTTATGTGTGCGCGAAGCGCTCTCTTCTTTGTCTTTTGTTTTGTTTTGTTTTTGTCACCTGCATTTTCTCGCACAACACAAAGCCGGAAGGAGAACAAAAACGAAAACAAAACTGCTCGGCCCACGTACATCACGCCGGTCATCACTCGATGCCGTCCACAGATGCAGAGCCAAGCATCTCTGCGCTTGTTGTCGCATCCTTTACTGGGGGCGGTGGTGGTGGCGCGTGCGTCTTCGTAGCGCGCGCAGCAGGTGCCTGTTTTTTCGCCGAGGCAGTTGCCGGGGCGGTCCTCGCCGCTGAGGCTGCTGCTGCTGCTGGTGCTGCGTGCCCCTCACCGCCCTCGAGCTCATCATTGTTGTCCTCCTCTGGGCCGTCTGGAAGTGACACGTTCACCGATGCTGCCGATGGCGGCACGTAGGAGTCAAGCGTCTCATCACTGCTCATCAGCAGCGCCTCCATCTCATTGAACTGCTTCTCGTAGATGAGCTGCAGGGCCGTCTTGCCCATCACGTTCGGCTCTGCGGGCCGCCAGCCGTGCGCCAGCAGCGCCTCCGCCGCAGCCACGCGGTTGTTCAGCGCAGCAAAGTGCAGCGCAGTGTTTCCCTCGTCGTTTGGAATGTTAGGCTGCGGGCTAAATTGAAACAACATTTCTAAAATGGGCATGTGGCCGTTGGCAGCCGCCATGTGAACGGCGGTGCGACCTTGCTCGTCCCGCGCGTCGACATCACGGGGGTTCTTCTCTAGATAAGCGCGAAGCAGATCAAGATCGCCCTCTTCGTTGTAGCGGGCGCTGTCGAGAAACGCGTCGACATCCGTGAGTGGCTCACGGAACTCCGAGTCGGGCTCGTAGTAAACCTCCATTGTACAGACTACTATTTTTTTTTTTTCTCTCTCCTTTTCGTGTCGGTGTGTTGATGCTGTTCACTTAAACCCAAAAGTCCACAAACATAATTCAGATAAACCTCACGCGGTGCATGGGTTGCCCAAGGCAGCGGTTGACGGAAGCGGTGGAAGGGGTGTGGGGACACAAGAGGAGGAGGAGAATTCAGCAGAGGAAAATCATAGAACAATTATGAGGCACGACGCCTCTCCTCAGGCAATCAAGGTTTTGCTACTCTTCATAACTAGATAAACGGCAGGCACAAAGAGCGGGGCTCGTTGCGGCGTGAGAGCGCCTTTTAGTTAAAAACAGACGTTTCAAGTTTTTAACCCCGCCGCACTTTCACGAGGCCAGAGCATTTCAGTGGGAGCTTTACTTCCTACTTTCTCTCTCGCTCTCTGCCAGCATTGCGCTAAACAACAGCAGAAGAGTTGAGAAAACTGCGAGAAAACAACAGAAGCTTTTGCCGATGCTCGCATGCCTTTCCATATCCATGGTAACACACACAATTTTATCCGCTGATGAACACGTCGCGAAAGAACGCCGGCGCATTTTTGTGTTCCCTTGGATCTTTCTTTTTCGACCTAACTCACTTTTAACTGTTTGTTTTTGAAACATCTTTTTGTTGTTGTTGTTGTTTTCATTCAGGACCTTAGGCTGAAAAGGGGGAAGTAAACAGAACCTCAGTATCACGAGAAGGATGAAACAAGAGATAAAAAAAAGATAAACTACAAACAAAAGACATAGAGAGAGAACAACGCACCAACGTGTGACAACGCCAACGGAGGAAACAAAATAAAAAATCTATCTTCTTAGATGACATCACTCTTGGCGAGGAAGAAAATCGAGATGCCTCGCTACTTCTCCTCTACATCGATAGACAACAACAACACAAACGAGAAAAGAAAAAAAAAAACGCGGTCCACAACGACCACATCAACGCGACTTAGAAAACAAGAGGGGCAAGGAGCAAGGATTCACAGCTATGTCACAAGAAAATGAAAAAGTGAAATAAAAGTCAGCGCAGTTTTGCAACAGAAAGGGAAGTGAGAAAAACAAATCACTTTTCACAACAGCGATAGTGTCAACACCCTAAGACGACCGAGTGTTAGCATAGCAAAAACACCACCCAGAAAATGTCTCGGTTGTCCTTATGTTATTTGTTTGTTTGTTTGTTTTTAGCTGCTGCTCGGCGTCGGCGCCACCTAGTGAAGACAGGAAAGGCCTCGTACCAAATTGTACAGGTACACACACGACAACAGCGCGCACTCTCAACGCGCCTGCACCAGTCGAAAAGGGAGGAGAGAGAATAAAGAGCATCCACAAATCAATCTGTATATAATTTGAGGAAAAGCTTCTGAGCCTTTTATTTTTTAAGCACACGTCGTGCCTTACGAGTCCAGAGGCATCCATGTGCGTGTACGCTTGTGTGAGGAGATGCGCGTGCACTGGCGTCTGCGCATACGTTGCGGGAGCTGGGCGTTTCAAAGCGAGAAAGACGCTGAAGGTAAGGGGGGTGCAGCCGCGAACCAGGAAAAATCGTTGAGCAAATTGCTACATCAAAAACGTTAAGGAGAAAATGCCACAAAACGCATCTTCTCCTCGCAATCATCATAGCGTCGCAGCGTGCACGTACGCCCACAACGTCTACACGCCAGCTGGCGGCAACCGGAAAAAAAGGCCAAGGGGAAGAGGGGGGCACCTGTGTGGAAGTGCGGTACGTACCACTCTGAAACATGAGAGGAAGGAGGTAGCACTCCTTCACACTCTACGAGTAGAACTTGGGCTTCTTCACCGACGGCTTCAGGATCTGGAAGGAGCACATGAGCTCGCTATCGACGGTCATCACGGCACCGCTGTTATCAAACTCGTTGCAGTAGTTCGGCGCGGAGAAGATGGTGATCAGCTTGCGCTTTGCAAAGAACTGGTAGCCGTCCTCCACGACCTGGTGTGCACGGCAAATGAGCTCGAACTGGTGCTTGTTGAGGAATTTCTCTACGATATCTTGTCCAAAGGTGAAGGAGACGCCGCGGTCGTTCTCGCCCCAGCCAGAGAGGCCCTCCTCCGGATCGGACCAGAGCAGGTCGCAAATCAGCCCCGTGTCCGCTACATCGCACGGACGCGTGATCTTCTTAATCTGATCCATCGTCTGCAGCTCGGGCGAGAGACCGCCGTGGCAGCAAAAGATCTTGTCGTCCACGATGCAGGCCACGGGGAGACAGTTAAAGGTGTCCGTGAAGGCCTTCCACAGGCGGATGTTGTACCGGCGCTTGCACTCGTCGAAGAAGCCGTAGATGCGGTTGATGCTGGCACACTCGTGGTTGCCACGCAGAATGAAGAAATTCTCGGGAAACTTCACCTTGAAGGCAAAGACAAGGCAGATCGTCTCCAGCCCCTGCTTGCCGCGGTCCACGTAGTCACCCAGAAAGAGGTAGTTGGCCGTTGGAGGGAAGCCGCCGTTTTCAAAAAGGCGAATAAGGTCGTAGTACTGACCGTGGATATCGCCGCAGATCTTGATTGGGGCCTCCAGCTCTAGAAGGGGCGGTTGCGACAGGAGAATCTCACGCGTGCGCATCGCCAGCTGCTTGACATCGTTCTCCGCTAGCTGCACCTGCTTGCCGGGCTTTGCGCCGCGGACCTCGAGAAGCTGCTCAATGATCGAATCGACGCTCATCGTGATGGTGGTCAGGGATAGTGATGGTAGACAATAGTAAAAAAGAGATGAGAGATGGGACCGGAGAACCGTCTATAAGTCAAAAGTACAACAAACGCGCGAACGCACTTTTACAACCCAAGAAGAAGAAAAAAAACGAATCAACCGGGGCAGAACAAAGGAAAAGTGCACGTCAACGTAGACAGCGGAATACGCAGAAAACGCCCCTATCTAAGAAAAAATAAAAATTGAGTCTCACAAAAAGAAAAGTGGATATAGATGGTTACGTAGCAGACAGCGAGTGGGAGGTGGATCGAGGAGACGCACAGACAAATCCTGCCTTGTGGAAAAGAGAGTGTAGTCTTTAAAGGAGAGAAAGGCAGGAACCTTCTTTTATTTCTTTCGCCGCTAAGGAAGAGGCAGACGTTGTCGTCGTGATAAGCCCTTCAGCTGCAAGAAGAAAAAAAAAGAGGAAAGTATGCGCGCGTCGTTTATCGGGCACGCGTGGCGGCTGTAAGTATACTGAGGTGAAAGCTAAGAGAGGAAGGGAAAAAAAAGACAACTAAGCTTGTGCTGAAAGGAGCATCACGCCAGATTGTATTATTGTTAATATTATTTTTAAGGGAGAAGGTAGAAAATATCGAAGAGTGATGTGAAACAACCCAGTCCTGTAGCATCACCGTGGCGTTTTGTGAGGGAGCGCCGCGGAAGAAAATGACTTTATTTGACATGACGAAATCGTCGACGATGCAAGGGCGTCATTGTGGTGGTCATATCGAATCTCCACCCGCAGAGGTGGAGTGGCACTGATGCTTCTCTCGGTCTCTGTGTAATTGTGGTGCGGCGTCGCACAAGGTACTCAACAACCACTTCCACTTTCACAGCAGAGGCCGCATCCATTTCATTTAGCTGTCTTCTCTCTCGTCTTCCCTTTTTTTATCGATGCTGTGATTTTCTTGTTTAAGTCGTGATAGGCTAGCTGAGCTCCATGTAGAATTAATATGTATCTGTATACGTATAGACCCAGCAACAAAGTAGTCTGAGGAAAAAAGATGCGAGCAACAAACTCGTAGCGACGCATGCGTTGTTCTGCACACACACACACACACACAAAACAAGAAGGAGGCAAACAATAGTAAAGCAGGCTCAATAGAAATGCTGTCGTTGGTGAAGCGAGGTGCGATCAAGACTGGAAGATGAGACGAATCTTACGTAGTGCCAACCTTTTCCGCGGAGCTTGACAAGGCGACGGCGTGTGTAGATTGCCCGCTTCCCACGTGAGTCACATCTTAGCCAAATTCACTGACTGTGTGCGCCTCACTTGTCGGCCTCCGCGACGGCAACATCGGCACTCACGGAGCTTGCTCGAAGGATGGACACCGCGGATGCTCCTTGCATGCTCACGGCGAACTGCAAAGGGGGAACGGGGGCGGGCCACCGCGTGCGACACACCTCTCTCTCGCCTTTGAAGAAGGATACAATTGCGCCAATGGGGGCGTCAGGGTCTTCGGGGTCAAGAGTGAGCGGCGCCGCGGTGGGGCCAGGGGAGGTCGGTGCCGCACCGCCTTGCCCAGCGGCCGTTGTGGCAGTCGGAGCGGTAGAGGGGCTGGCCGATGGTGCGGCAACTGCCGGTGTGGTGGTGGCGGTGGTGGCCGTGGCGTTCACGTTGGCGGAGGAGGCGGTGGTCGCTGGAGCTGGCGCGCCAACGTTGCCCAACGCCGGTCCGCGGCCCGCCTGTGGTGCACGGTTGGCCGTCGCATCCATCACAGGGGAGCCGGGCTGCAGCGCCGAGGCCGTTGTATTCGCTTCGGACGCGCCACCGGTGTTGATGGTGACCGTCGTCCTGGAGGAGGCAATGGCGGGCGGGTAGGCCGAGGTCGCACCGCCGGTGCCCGGTGCGTTGGCGGTGGCGACAGCGGAAAAGAGCGGCTCGGCCTGGCGCAGTGCCGGCTGCAGCGGCGGTGGCAACGCGCGATGTTCGCGCTCCCCCTCCAGCGGCACGCCCGGCTGCGCGAATTCCACCCGCACCGTAATCTCGTCCTGGCTCTTGTAGAGGGTGCACTGATCGAAAAGCGGGTCTTCGTACCAAAACCGCACAAGCTCACCCGTGTTGCAGTAGCACACCGAGTTCTTCTGACGCCGGATCTGCGTGTCCAGCTGGACATCCCGGAAGGCGATCACGCCCACGGAGACGAGCTCGCACTTGTCCATGCGAAAGACGATGGTGTGCACGAGGCCCGTGGAGAGCGGCTCCGTGCCGCACAGGTCGAGAATGTCCGAGGTCGAGAACTCAACGCCGTCCTCCCGCACACCGGGACCCGGCGTAAAGCGCCACATCGAGGGTGGGTTGAGGCCGATCTCCCGTTTGAGCGCGTCGAGGCGAAGCAAGTCCGCGTCCTCGGCGACCACGACGAGATCGTCCGCCTTGCTGGGCAATCCATAGCCTCTCAGGTAGTTAATCAGGTGGGCAAAGATGGTGGGGTCGCGGTCGAGAAACGGGTGGCCGTGCCGGTCGCGCGGCAAGTGGTTGAAATCGTGCTCGGCCCAGTCCGCGAGCTGGGAAGGAGAGGAGCACAGCGTTGAGTACAGGGTCGTGATGAGGGTCCCACCAACGTTCAACACCACAACACGATCGTTTGGGAGGGCTCCGGCGCTCTTCTCCTCCGACGTGTCACCGGACTTGTCGTGTGTGGCAGCATCTACGCAGCTGCGCGCATGATCGCCACGTACACGTTTTGTGGGTGGCACACTCATCGTAGATGAACAGGTGTGTAGAAAAATGTGTGCTTGTGTATATCAGAGAGAAGGAGAGAGAGAGAATCAGCGTATGCCAAAGAAAGTGACTTTTTCAATCCTTTTTGGGGGGTTTACTGATGCTGTGGCTGGGAGTGTGATACAAAACTAGTTCTCACCGCTGTAATACAACTAGCTCAATGTGAAGGCGGCGACACGCAAGGGGCGTGTACTGTGATTGTCGTTGAGGAGAATAGGAAGAGAAAAAAAATGCAGCGGAAGTCTACTTCTGTGTATATGCGACAGAGCTGGACCATTAAATGTTGGTACAGAGAAAGAATAAGACGAAAGGAAAAGGTTAAATACCGTATCCATTTACAAAGCCATTGGGGGTGCGAGGAAATAGAAATTGCGACGCACCTTTTTTGGTATGCAGTCGGCGAGTGCGTACGTGGCGATGAACCGTAACACCACCATTCAGCGACCGACTGTCAACAGTGTGAGTCTTTTGGCGTTTGGGGATGCCTGAAAGTGCGCAGCCCTCTGCGGTCGCTAACGTCTCTCGATTTACTTCGCGTCGCGTCCCCAAGACACAAGAGAAAGTGGAAAGACATCGGCAGAGGCAAAATTCATCGCGGAGAGCAGCAAAAATAGGCTGACTTTACACTCGATTCTTATTATTCTTTTATTTTATTTTTTTACTTATAGCAAGCAGGGGAAAGTAAAAGTGTTTGTCCGGGGAGACCAACTCAGCTCGAGGCGACAGCTGTCGCCCGCAAAGCATGCACAACACTGTCTTTTTTTTTTTAAGAAAGAAAAAGAAGGTTTCAAGGATATTGCATAGCGTTCACCAATCGTCCACCAACTCCAAACACTCCGCGTCGTCGTCATCGTCATTGTTATCGTTGTGGCCAGTCGTGGACGCGGCCACGCTGCCCTCCACGCGCGCCTTCTTTGATGCGGGCAGTGCGTGGGGCTCGTTGCCAGTGAAAGTTGAACGCATGGAGTTGACGAGAGACGTGCTTGACACACCGCTGCCCATTGCCGCCGACGCGTGACGCTCATTCGACAACTCTCCCAACAACGGCTGCTGCTGGTTGGCATATATCTCCCCCTCCATGACACTATTCCCTGGCAAGATTGCACGCCCGTCTACGCTCTCGTTTGCTACGGCGTCTGGGTGAAAGAAAGGCGTGTCCGCCGTCGTAGCCGAATCTAACGGCGCTGCCGCGTCTGGCATCAACACGGAGTCCGCCGTGTCCATCCCCGCCACCGCGGCAGCCGCGGACGCCTCATCGGGCAGTAAAAGCCCCGACAAGTTCTGCAGACACGCAATGAGCAGCGGCGGCACCTTGGACGATAAGACGAGCACCGTAACATCGGTGAAGAGGAGGAGGGCACCAGTGGTCAGCACGTCTGGGTAGCGGTTCGTGATGTCGCCATGAAGAGCACAATAACAAGAGCCACTGCCGTCCCGCAGGAGCACCGTGGAGTCGGCGGCGCTTTCTGTGACGAGGCGCGTCATGAGGCCGCCGCAACACGCGACTTTGCCAGACTTCGAATAGCGAGAGCCGACCTCTCCTAAGCTGGTCAACGGAACGCCCTTCTCCCGCGCCAGCGACTCAAGCACCCTTTGAGGGTCCATTGTTCAGTCACACTTTGCTTCAACGTGTTTGTCCCTGTGTGTCCGTCGCGTTGAAAAATAAATACGGAGAAAGCTATCTGAGCGCGATTGCTACTCTGTTACCCTAGGCTACCAAAACAACACGGCACCTGCGGATGCGGGGCAAAAAAGAAAGCTCTAGTGCCCTAATAAATTTAAAGAAGACTTAATTCCTTTCAACAAGATATATATATAAAAACTCGGGCTCTGCGACGTGGTCCTTTGCTACAAGAAAGCTGCTGTAACGTCCTAGCGCGCAGTTCAGCTGACGGATTTGTCTTGCGGAAGTTAAGGTGAGACAGAAAAAAAAAGTAAAGAAGCAGGGTGACATCACTGCGGAACGAAAGAGCTTAACGACTACTACTAATGTCGTTTTCTTTCGATCCTCTGCGACTCCACACTTCACAAAACAAATGCTGCTGTTGATTATTGTGCATTTCAAGAGCCGTCTTTTTTTATTGTTATTCAGAAGTGCAGTGCGTGAGGTTCAGAGGGGCAATCACCATGGGTGATACCCTCTGTTCGCATTGATCTTCATGCGATCGAACCATTCATCTGCAAACACATCCCAAAGTAGTATCATCTTTAGTGACTTTGTGTCTAAGAGTGGTAGAAAAGGGTATTGCAAAAGGTTGAGTTTACAAGCCGGCCGCAGGCTTGCGCAAGAATAATTATCAGAATGGAAACGAAGGAGAAGCTTTGTCTCTTTTCCTTTCGACCAGCAACAAATTTAGCACCTTTATTAGCCATCCCCCAGTCGTGCTTTTCTTTTCGTTAATAAAGGCATCTCTGATTAGCGTGATGATAAAGGTGTCTGGATGTGTGTGTGTGAGAGAGAGAGCCTAGAGAAGGAAGATGAGGAGCAAGGGACGCAGTATAAAGCTGAGACCTGCTCATCAGCCCAACACCCGACGTGTGAGTTTTCCCTTCGCTCGCTTCTTTCCGTCCATCGCTCATTTATTTTCTCCCTCTCTCTCCCTCGGCAGCGTGGTCGTTAGACAGCAGCTACACGTAAATGTACACCACAGCACCGGCTAAGGCTACGCGCAATGCCGTACGCAATCCCTTCCGCGACGCCGCATTTGACGTCAGCTGGCGGTCGAGATAGCGGTGCAGCAGCAGGGTGAACCCGAGGGCGAGGGAGGCGCCATGGTGCGCGTACACACCCCACGCAATCAGTCCCAACGCACTCAATAGGGTAAGACTGGTATAGCTCAGCAGGGAGGCGGCGAGGCCAACCTCACCACCCTGCGCATCGCTCTCGGCTGCCGTCAGCATCGCCCTCAACTCAACGCTGGAGACGGCAAGGGGGCTCTGATGGCGGCGGCGCAGTGCCGCTTCCAGCTCACATAGCGCATCCTCGTCGCGGCGCTCCTGTTCCGAGTAGGCGAAGGACTCGACGATGGACTTGGCAAACCACGCCACCGCCGCCACCACCACCCAGTGCAGCGCCAGCACCACCAGCGAGTCCGTCGCCTCCGCCTCGGGCTCCAGAGTGGCGCCGCCGTCGCCCTTCGCACGGGTGGCGATGCTCTCACGCGCCTGCACCACCGCCGCGATGGCCCGCTCCACCACAGCCTCCACGCGCAGAGAGGCGGGCAGGACGCCGGCTGCGGTGGTGCCGAGGCTGCGCATGAGGCGCTCGATGTTGTCACCGGAGAAGAGGACAATGAAGAAGAGGGCTTGCAGGTTCACCTTGATGAGGGCCTTCCCCACAAACGTGGCGGAGAAGAAGGTCCAGAAGGGCATCAGAAACTGCCCGCACGCCATGCCGCAGAGGTCAAAGGCCATGTTCGGCCACGCGGCGAGCAGCAGAATGGCCCAGAAGCCGTAGCGACGGATCTTGTTCAGAGTCCAATTCTTCATGAGGGTCATCACATCGTAGGCCGGCGTCTCCTGCAGGTCGTCGCGGTGCCGCCCCTGCAGCGCGGCAGCGTAGCTCAGCGCATACGGCGGCACCTCGCCCATGGCAGTGCCGGCGCCCCACAACACACACGCCGGGACAACCTTAATGAGATACTGAAGGAGCGACACCTGGCGCGCCGTCACCTCCGGTTGGCTCGTGGGAGCAAGACACACAAAGAGGCGGTCGCGCGGGCCGTAGAAGAAGTTGGACGGGTAGGCCCAGAAGCTCGTGTTGCCGCAGCTCGACACAGCCGCGCAGGTGAGGTAGATGTGCGGGAACAAGAAAAGAAGCCCGGAGTGCATGCCAGTGCCGAGGCCAATGGACGAGAGCACTCCCAGCACCACCCAGTAGAGCGCGTCGGCCAACCAGTACTCCACCTCCCGCCACCAGCCATGGGAGAAGACAGCGCGGTGTCGCTGCGCCTCAGGCGAGGGCGACTGCCACCACTGCGTGAACTCGTCGAAGTTCACGGTGGAGCCACCAAAGGACCGAGCAGCGGCGGCGCAGACCTCGGCCGGACGACGCAGCGCGGTCGTGCAGTACCGTTCTACCTCAGCCGTGCTCACAAGGCCGTCGCCGTCCGCGTCGAGTGCGGCGAAGACGGTGGAAGTCGGGGAGGGGATTACGTTGTATGAGGTCAGGCACAGCGCCACCACCAATGGCAGCAAGATTGCATTCACCAGTGGTTTGCGGAGGGCGGCGTCCGTGTAGTACGCAATGCGGTGTGCACTGTAAGAGAGAAAAAGGCCGGTGGTGCGGATGGGTTGGTAGAAAAGGCTCAGCTTTTCACGTTCACCATCAAGGATGGCTTTCGCCCGCGCCAGGTCATCTGACATTTTTCTTCTTTTGGTCAGATTGATATTTGAAGAGGCCCCGCTGGAGGTCTTTGTTTATTTGGTTGCTGTTGTTGATGATGTTATTTTCTTCGAGCGAAAGAAGATCGCGAAGTGTGTGCTGTAAAGGCAAACGAGATAAGATCACTAGTCTCTGTATGCTAGTGGCGATTAAGAAAAAGAAAGATCTAGAATTGCTGCACTTTGTGTGTGAAAGCAGGACAAAGGAGAAGTGACGCGCACCTGTCAATCAACAGCGGTGCACGCAGGGCAATTTGCTACAAATATATAAATATTGCAAGATAGAGCAGAGGAGAAGAAGTTCCTACGCAACCCAAGAAAAAAGACAAAAGAGAGAAACGAACAGGTGAGGTGTTAATTTTTTTTTTAAGACAAATGCTCTACTACCATTTTATAGCGCACACGACAGTTGCACAGGGCCGCCGAGAACAATAGCGTTTTGTTTGTTTGGCATAAGTTCCATAGCGCATTCGAAAGAACAGGTTTCGGAACAGTCGAATGAAGGAAGAGAAGAAAAGGTGCCTAAAAGCGACGGAAGTGGGCGAGCCAACACAGCAACAGCAACGGAGCTCTTCTCTGAGGTGGAAGCAGTGTGTAGTTGTTCGTTCCATCGAGCGCGCAACTTCACCGTCGCTTAACAAAATGGCGCCGTTCATTCTCTTGTCTTTTTGCTGCCCTTTGTCTCCGTTTTTCTGCGTCGTTGCGGCTTTCTTTTTTGTGCGTGCGCATTTATTAAGCCTCGGCGTACCTCATCAGGCACACCAGTATAGTGTTAGAGTGACTTTCAATAAATCAATTAATCAGCGATTAAAGTGGATGTTATACAAGACAAAAAGAGAAGGAGGGCGAGGTGTTCATTTCGAATGCCTTTCGCACATTAAAATTCCCTTTTTTTAAACGCAAAAACAGTAGAACAAAGCGGGTGAACGTGCAATTGAAAGAAGTGAAATACTCAGCAAGCTGGTTCCACGTTTGCCTTTTTTTTTTTTGCTGTCGACTGCACCTCGGAAAGGAGAAATAAAGACCAGCATCTTGTTTTCTCTCTTCTCTCGGGTCTGCGAGCGCGCACACCACAGCACGACAGAGCGAGAAAAAAAAATTAGTAAGACCGCGCCACCCTCCGCAACAGGAAAAGAACGAGTGAAAATGTAACATTCCCTCGAAAAGGCGAATCCGACAATTACAGCTTCGTTCCGCGTACGACACCAGGACGCAGGGAGCGGACACCGACGAAGCCGCCCTCGGGCTCGGCCTGGAAGTTGCGCGACTGGGACTTGTGCACCTGCATGCCACGCTCGTACTTGCGCCGCTGCGCCACGCGCGGGTTCTTGCGGTCCTTCGGGCGAGCCTTGGTGAGGCCGCGGTGCGACTCGATCTTCTTGCCCGCCTTGCGACGCTCCACCTCCTCCTGCTGCGGTCGGCGAGCCGACGCGGAAGTCGCGGCTGCCTTGCGGGACGACTCCGTGGCCTGTCGCTCCTTCTCCTCATCCCACACTGCCTCCAAGTCGTGGTCCTCGTCGTCCTCGAAGGCCACGTCGTCGCCGCTCTCGCCCTCCTCGCCCATTTCGTCCTCCGCACCGTCGCCACTCATCATGGCATCCTCGTCTTCCTCGTCGTGCACGATTACCTTGGCGGCCTTCTTGGCTGGACGCTCACGGCCCAGCATGTCGCCGGTCTTCTTCTGTCGACGACGCAGCACCTCCATCAAAGACAGCCCCTCCTCCCCCTCGCCGTCCTCGTCGCCGTCGTCGTCCCCGCCGCCACCGGTAATACGCGAGAAGAACTGATCTTCGTCCTCCTGGTAGCTCACCGGCGCAATCGTCGAGCTCGCCGTTGTGGCGGCATTGTTGAGCAGAGAGGCCTTTCGGGTCCGCACGCGCGTCATGGCGGACTGCTCCTCACGCTCCAAGTCCTCGGCCTCCTTCAGCTGACGCAGCTGCTGGCGGCGCTCGCGGGCTTCGGTGTTCTGCGCCGAGCGGGCGGCCTCGAAGACGCCACTCTCGCCCGACTGCAGCGGCCGCAACTCGGTGAGGTGGGCGGCAGCGGTGGACTTGCCGCTGAGCAGGCGGTTCAGCGAGTACTGCAGCTTCTCCTCCAGCGGCCACATCTTCTCCAGATAGACGCGGATCTCCACCAGGTGATCAATGACGGGGTGGCCATCCACCTTTCGGCCCTCCGCCTTCAGTAGCAGGTAAAACGTGACGTGCATGCAGTAACTCAGCATCAGCTGCACCTTGGTTTCTAAAAACGAGACAAGGTTCTTGTCCGATGCGGACAGCTTGCGCTCGTAGAGCAACTCATGGAGAGGCTGCGCGAGGACTTTGACCTCCACCATGTACGTCTTAAGATCGTCTAGCAGCTTCAACAACTCCGGCGACTCCTTCTTCAGCACTGCCAGGCGCTCCGTGGTGGTAAGGGCGGCGAAGTCGCGCTCGATGGCCTCAATGGCGGGTGCGGCATCCAACTCGTCCAACGCACTCTTCTTGCCTGCACTCCCGCGTCGGGAGGCAACTTGTGCGACAGACACACCCGCCACGTCGAAGTCCTCCTCCGTGGTCTTCTTGCGCAGACCCCTCTCCGTCACCATCGCCAGCTTCTCTTCCTCCTGGTAGCCACCGCCCTGCTCGTCGTCGCCGTAGCCGTCAAGGCGGTGGGCATCGGACGGCAGCACGGTGAACATGTCCTCCTCCTCCACGCCGTCCTCGCGGTTGGCTTTGCGGGAGCGGCGGTCGTGCACGACGTCCTCGTCGTCCACGTATGCCTTCGCCGCGGACACATCCAGATCAAGGTCCTCGACAATGGTGTCCTTCGCCTCCTTGCGAGAACGCTTCTTCCCAGTCTTCACTCCCCTCGGCATGACGTCAACTTGGATGGTCAAGACAGTGTAAATAAATTCACCTCAAAGGAGAATAAGCCTCTTCACGAGTGGAAAAAGAAAGGAAGTGAGAGCAAGGTTTTTTTTTTTTCCCTGTGCTTGTGTGGTTGTGTTCAAGTCAAAGAGAAGAGAAATCATCAGGTTTTAAGTTGAAAAATGCAGTTAGGAATTAAGAGAAAACAGTGAGAGAGGAGGGACTTCGTTTTTGCAGCAGCTGAACGTCCATTTAATCAAATGTCTTCACCGCTTTGAAGCAGATGAAGACGCTGAGTTGCCATACCCCATGATCGAAGCGGACGAAGTGTTTGGTGTGCATGGTCGATGAAAGCAGAAGAACCTCTCCTTCTCTCTCTCTCTGATCATTTGCTCAACTTCACAGCCGCAGCATACACTTACGAGACTAAACAAATCAATGATTACAGCTTTTTGCGCACGTCTGAGAGAAAGGGACAGGAGTTTCTTCCCACAGAGAGAGCAGCCAACACCCTTTGACCAATCAATCGCAAACGATGACTGTGGCACATTGTTTCGCATAATTAATTCATTTTGTTACTGTAATGATATCACGCAAAGTGACAAACAGAAGGAAAGAAGAACGCAAACAAGCATGCATTGCGAATTCCTTGCTCGCACATGTCTCACGTAGAAAAACAAAAACGCACCCCGAAGGAAATGGCTGCACAACAACAGCTACACCTCGCGTACCGTTAAGCTTCTTTTTCTGAAATACCACACAAAGGAAAGATCACTACCCCCACAGCTCTGCCGCGTCCACCGCCGGGCCGTAGACGCCACGGCTTGAGACGCCATGCTCCTTGCACCAACGCCCACGTACGCGCTGCAACTTCATATACCACCCCCAGAACTCGTGTGTGCGAAGTTGCTCGACGAGGCGGCGGTCGCGGTGCATCTTCTTTGAAAAGTCGATGCGCTTTTCCTGCGCGTGCTCGAACACGACACGAGGTGTCATCGGCATCACAGGCAGGTGTCGTGACTCCCGTTGCGGCTTGGGGTGGTTGGCCAGGATTTTGTGCACATCGCTGAAGCCCTGGTACATGCCAGGCGCGGGGGAGGCGGGCACCTGACCCTGGTAGTCCGTGCCGTGCTTGGCGAGGTACTTGTGGCGGAAGTCAGAAACCCAGAAAGACGGGCGTGCGTGGTCCTCGTTGAGCAGTGCACGCCAGTACATGCGATTGTACGGATTCGTGCGCGAGCTGCTCCATTTGCGCGAGTAATGGCGCGTGCGCGGGGGCACCGGGTACGACTGAATTGCCTTTCGGCACAACACAAGAGTACAATTCAGCATGTTGTGGTGGTTTGTTTTTCGCCTGCTCCTCTTTTTTGTTGTTTGGTTGTATCCTTCTGCCCTCTAGGGGGGAATTGCTATGCTCCCTGCTTCGCCAAACCACGCAATAAAGACAAGAACCGCAGGGTGGAGGGATACCAGCCACCTAGACGCCACACAAAGGGACGCAGATGTAGATCTTTGGCCGGCCACTCCATCGTGACGCGACGGCACAAGTTGCGTGAAGATAGGAGAAACACGTGAAAGAAATGCAAAAAAAGGTTGAAATAGGCAGAAGAGAAGGGGTGAAGGGAGACATCAAAGCCACAAAAGAAAGCAATACAGCAGCACAAGCGAGGGAAAGAAGAACGAGTCTGTCCAGAAGGCTTCGATACGTTCCTCGAGTGGATGTGGGCCGCAACTCTGGGTGTTGGTAACGCAGTAATTAGCGCCATCATGACAGATCTTAAAGCGTTCTCTCGCAGTTGGCACTGCCTTGTGTGTCGCTTGTATGGCCAGGCGCCAATGCAGAAAAGCGCCAAAAAAAAATTATTTTTTAATGAGACACCGCCATGACTCAGCACAGATGGACTTCAAGCCCTTTGCACTGCTACAAGATACTTTAGACCTTTAACGGATTTTTTTTGTCATAATAGCATGTTTATCAGTTACTCTGTCAGGTCACGTGCTTACTATACAGTTGCACGGCAAGTCAAAGAGAAGAGAAAAATGAGCGAAGAGAGTGAAATAGCACAACAAGGAGAGAGTGGCATTGCTCGAAGAGAGTCGTCCCTGTACATCAAGAGGAGAACAGAATTGAAAAAAAAGGTGTACAAATGCAGTAACTGCGTGGCAAGACGAGCAGCGGAAATGGCACGCACGCTGCCTACGCGGTGAGACTAAGACAGCCGAGTAGACATCATAGGCGTACACGTCTAGGTTAAATTAGCTACTGAGCAGATAAGTTACATCATAGCAGCGCTGATTAAACAAGCTCAATCCAACAACCACACAGCAACAACAAAAAAAAAAGACTTCAATGCCGCCGGGTGCTGCCCGCTACGTCATTTGGGGCGTGCAGCGGCTCCTCGTACATCGTGGTATATTGCCCAGGCACCATCTCAGCTGGGGTGTACGTTTCACCGGTGTGCACATCCGCACGCGGGAGGTGGTAGCGCTTGTCCATGGTGTACACGCCATCCTGAATGCCGAAGATGCCGCGTGCGCCGTGGTTGCGTGAGACATCCGCCTCAGCGGAGCGATCCTGGAAGCCGACGGAGTACTCCGTACCCCAGCCCTCCGCGTGGCGTGTCTGAAAGCGAGCGTCGCGCTGCGTGGCGGACGCCTCGTGCGACGCCGTGAGCGCGTAGTTTTTGTTGCGCAGTGGCACCGTGGCGTCGCGGTCATTCATCCGGGTTGCCTCGTCAACGTCGTAGGCGGCGTGCTCGCGGTGCGTCGTGCTAAGCCACTCCTTAGCGGAGTACGGCGCGTACCCACTCGGCATAGCCTCGGCGTGGCTGGCGTCGAGCGTGGTGCGCAGTTGACCGTGGTCGACCGCCTGGCCGCGCCGCAGTGTCTCGTGCGTGCGTTCCCGCCGCCGCGGACCCTCGCGCTCGACGTTGTTGTAGCGGCTCTTGTACACATCGACGCCGCCCTCGTCATCTGCCAAGTCCTTCTGCCGGTACGAGGACGGATCCACCCCGCTATAGTCGCAGTAATCGTCTGAGGTGAGACGAAACGGGTCTGGGACTTCGGTGGTGGCGCAGGGGGTACCGTCTAACTCCGCACGCTCCGCCTGCAACGCGTCTTCCTTTTGCTGTCCAGCCCGCAGCGTCTGCAGCACATCGTCGTCGAAGGTGCGAGGGATCGACTGGGCGGTGGTCTGCAGTGTTAAAAAGCGTGGCTTTCGCGACGGCACACCGCCCGGTACCGCATCACCCTCGCCGCTGCCGCCACTTGCGCCGCGAAGCTTCTGTAGCTGTGTTGCGTTGAGGCCAATTGCGTTGCTGTTGCCCTTGCCGGCTTTGGTAAGGTGCAGCCCTACCGTAGTGTAGTCGATGGTGCGCGGGTAGCTAGTTTGATCTTTTGGGAAGGGCACCAGCTTGCGGTTGATCTCCGCCTGGAATGGGTAGGGCTCTTTGGAGACGACATCGTCCGGTGCACGCGGTGGCACCTCGCCTGTGTTGCCCCAGTACGCGCTGGTAGCGAAGCCCTCCTTACCACGCGACTTGAGAAACTCAGTAAGAGCATCCTGATCTTCTGGAGCTTCGTTGGTGCTACGCTGAGAATAATTGAACGCCCCGTTCACATTGCCGTTGCCGGACAGAGTCGAGCGCATCGCAAAGGACAGAAAAAAAAAGGGGGGCAAAGAAGTGTGTTGTGTAAATTCTCGTTGTTCGAGTGTGTATGTGTATGTGTGTGGGTGTGTGTGTCTGTCGTATAAGACAAGATCACGACGTCACAAAAGTATTTATTTATATTGCTTCTTGCTTTTTGCCTCAAGTGCAAAATTACCGCTTTGTGCAGAGTTTTGTTGTTGTACGTTTACTGACCGCTTACTGCAAGGCAAAAAGAGCCCAAGAGACGAAAGAGAGAAAGAGCCAAAGGAAGAAGTACATAGAGAGATAGAATCATCAATCACAGAAAAAGCGCTTTTTGTTGTTGTTGCTGATATATCTATAAATAAAAAAAATATGCACAGCTTCTTTGCTAGCTCATACCGTGCTCGTTTCGGGCGAGAGTATCGGTTGAGAAACGCAAGGTCATTTCAGACGATCTGATCAATGGAGAAAGAAGAATGCTTTCCAAGATGCCGAGGCAAAGAGCCTCATCATTGCTCGGAGTGAGATAGAAAGTATCCGCATGCAGAAAAGCAAGCATCTCGAAACGCCAACATGTGTGCCTTTCTTGTAGCTGTTGGTTTGTGAGAGAGAAGGAAAACAAAAAAAGCAGCTGCATGCAGAGCTTTGGCCCACGAAAAGGGAACCTGATGCTACAAAATGACCTCAAAACTTCAAACCACAAAACGTACAGCACCACTGCCATAATCCAAACATCAAAATGATAAAATATTCGTTAATATTCTTCTATTCCCCAAAAGGAATCGCTTGCACGAATACGTGCGCCAAGAGCAGAACTTGAAAAGAAGTGAGACGAAAAAAAAAAATTGCTAGGTTGCCGGCAGGAACACAAAAAAGGTTTGCATCAAGCAGATGCAAGCACTACTGATGAGAGAGAAGGAAGAAACAGTTGTAGTACATGGCATGAAAAAAATAAAACAATATCGAGGTGTTCGCCATCGGCGTGAACAGGATGGGCAAGCACAGCACGGCACGGATGCAGGAACACCTTTGCCATTCTATGCTAAACAAAAAATCCACTTCACCAGAAAACGAAAACCCAAACCGCTTAAAACTCTATATTTAAAAAAAAACGATTTGTTGTCTATACTAGATGGACACTTCCTAAAGCACAGCAAAAGAGTTTGCCTACATAAACTACTAAGGAAGGTTGGAATGGGTGGCACAGAATTACAGCCCGAAGCAGCGCACGCGCCTCCACGGCAGCCAGCTTATTTTTTGTTTGTTTGTTTTCGTGTGAAGCGCGTCTAGCTCCACTGCACATACAAACAGAGAGATAGAGAGGAGAAAAGTGCTCGACTGGACACTTTTTACCCTCCGCTACCCTTCGTCTTGCGCATGTCTCCTCTATTTTTGTTGGTGTGCTTTACTTCACTGAAATCAATTCCTTTGCCAATGAAGCACTATTGAAGGTCAACCCCAAGTTGCTCAGCGAGCTGAGACTGCCCATCGTATACGCTCTGCAGCACGTGGAAAGCCTCGTCAAGGAAGTCCAACTGGCGCTGCGTCTCACGACGCTGCTCCTGCTCTTGCTGCAACTCCCTTTCCAATACTCGATTGCTCTCCTTCTTTGCCAAAAAGGCGTCTTCTTCGCGGTGCACCGAGTAGGAGATCATCTTCATCAGCCGGTCCGCAGAAACGGCACTGCCGCTCCCATTACCGTCCTCCGCGCTCCCTGACTGCACCGCCGTGAGATTGTGCGACGTGAGAGAGAGCGTCGCCGGCATATTGCCGTAGTGATTTTGGGGATGGAAAGGCGGACTCGTAGATGGCAAGGGCGGGGATGGGGCAGGGTAGTTTCCACCATCGCTTTGTCTGGCGTGCGACACGCCGCTGCCGCCAGCGTACGAGGTTCCCGGGCCTGGTGCGAGGCCACGCTCGTTGGCCGCGTCAACGGCGCTACCGGTGGAGTACGATGGCAGGAACGGCTTTCCGTCATGATGAAGTGCCTCCTCAGAGCCGGGATTCAACGTCATCGCCGGCGGCGGGCGAAACACACCCGTTGAGGTCTGCTGCCCCCACGGCGCCGTTGGGCCAAGATTGGGCGACACGTACGTAGAGGAAGTACGCGACATGAGCTGCGCACGATATGGGGGGAGAAAATGTATTTATTCGAAAATGGGACGAAAAAGGCAAGAAAAAAAGGGTTATATTGCAAAGCAGAACGCTCCAAAGCAGCTGTATCTGTGAATCGGTAAGGCAGCTAAGCTGCTAGGCTTCGACGGATGCCAACCAAGCACCGCACCCATACAAATACAAGATTAATACAGAACTCTTCCGCCTGTGAAGTGCGTGGTGCTAAGTGGCAGTGGGAGATGGTGGCAGTTATATACGATAGGCCAAGTGGGAGACACTGATGGAGCAATCAGCACGCTGAAACGCACAGAAAACAAACAGAACAGCGGCGCACTTACTACCTTGAATATATGAGGGAAGGAGCAGCAGGAACAAAGTCGCGAAAGTTTTCACGTCGAATGGCACGGACCGTTTGTACTAGGTTTGTTTACGGCAAAAGGTAGAGCTGCCTGAACGATAGAGAGAAAAGACCAAAATTTCAAAATGCAGCAACAATTCGGTTGATGCTGTAGTGCCGATTTTTTTTTTTTTTTGAGAGAAAGCAAGAAGGTAAGAAGGATTGAACGAGAAACAAAATGAAAGTAGCAACACAGACTTAATGTTCAAGGCGGAGAAGCAAGCTAATGAGCGCAATGTCGTCAAGTATTAGTACTATGCACACGAGTAGCATGTCGAAACCGGCGTGTGTCAGGCTTTCAGTTCGCTAAAGAGGGATCAGAAAGTCAATTACCACACAACGTAAACCTAGTGAGCTAAAGTGATCTCGATATTGAGCCTTTCGTGACGATTTTTATTTTTTATTTTTGTGTGTGTGTGTGGGTTTTTGTTTTTCTGAGGGTACAAAAGGTCCTCCGGTCTAACCAAGAGCAGAACTCTGTATTTCTGGGAAACACGGCTTTTATCAGTGTATCGAAAAACTGAAGAGCGACGGCTCTCTCAACCTTGCGCACTGTGTTCAAGTGCGTGAGTCGGATGTGATGCGCGATAGCGCAGAAGAAAAAAAAATGTGAACAATTCCCCATGGTAAAAAATTATAACGGCAGATACGCGAAGAGGAAGACGAGAAAAAAAAAAGCTGATTTAAACATCAATATTTCATTTTCAACTCGGCCTGCATCGACGGTCTCCATTGTCATCACCGCATAGAAGCAGAAATACATGGAAAAGTCTGTTGTTGCTGGCAGTTTTTACACTACTGTAGTGTCGACAGTCGCGGTGCTTGAGGGAGGCAGCTTTCCTGATGCCGCACCTGCAACATCTGTGGGTGTATCACTCGCATCAAGTGCAGATCTCTCGCTTTTATCCGCGAGATGGTCCGCATCGTCCATCGCCTCCGCGGGAGCAGGATCTTGATCGCCGTCGCCGACGTACTTTAGGCGACTCACGAGCTCGTGAAGGCGTGAGGCAGCCATCTTCGCGCCGGAGTCCCCCGCCGTGGCCGCACGCAGCACCGCATCGCCAAACTCCTTCTTCCGCTGGCAGATCTCGTAACAGTACTGCTCGATCGTGTCTGAAATGATGAAGCGTGTGACGAACACCGGCTTTTTCTGGCCAATGCGGTAACAGCGGTGCACCGCCTGCTCCTCAATGGCGGGGTTCCACCACGGGTCCACGACAACCACGTGGTTTGCCGCCGTGAGATTGAGGCCGACGCCTGTGGCTGTCTTGCTTGCGAGGACGATCTTTACGCGATCGGTACCTTGGAACTGGCGGATGACAGCATTTCGCGCCGAAAGCGTCATTGTGCCATCAATACGCACGGACGCGATTTTGTAGCGTTCGAGAGCCACCGCGACCACGTCCATGAAGGAGGTGAACTGGGAGAAAATAATCATCTTGTCTTCTGGATATTTTTGCTGCATTTCATGAATAGAGCGCAGCACCATGCGCAGCTTAGTGCTCAGCTCAAATTCATTTCGTTTGTATTGCGCGATTCGCTCACTAGACGAAAGCCCCGCTTTTTTAAAGACAGAAGCGTACGATGTCACCTGGCCGCAGCTAGGGCACGGTATGCGGGTGGCAACTTCATCGCCGTCCACTGCTTCTCGAAATCGAAGCAGCAGGCACTCGTGGCAAAAGACGTGCCCGCACTTGGTGACCACCGCGGAGACTGCCTCACTTTTACAGATTCTACAGACGGAGAATTGTACAGCACGGCCTTGACTAATCCACGGGTGACAGCACGCTTGCCGGAGTCGCGTCATCATCGCGAAGATGTGAAACGCGGCGCCATCTTTGCTGTCCGACGAGGCCAGCGCACTTTTAGACCGCGCCAAAACACTATTGTACATGTGCGACTCTTTCACGGTAAACGACTGCTTTATGACCACCTCAGTTTTGGGCGGTAGCTGCACCAGAACCTCCTTCACACCGTTGCGAATCATCACAGGACCCCGACGCAAGAACGCCGGCTGCAACGAGCGCGCGAGACTGCGCTGCAAAATAGGGTCGTTGAGGAGCTCCTCCGAGTTCGTGCCCGGCAGAATGGGCAGACGAGGCAGGCCGACAAAGTGCAGCAGGTTTTGGAGGTCGTCGATAGAGTTGTGTAGCGGTGTCGCCGTGACAGCCCAGCGGTGCAGACCTTGAAGCTCTTGCACCGCTCGCCAACGCTGCGTGAAACTGTGTCGGATCATGTGTGCTTCGTCAAGAATGATGCGCTTCCACTGCAGGTGAAAAAGCGGGCCAGCTTCTTTGCGGCTGAACGCGAACGTGCGTGGCTTATCACCAGGAATAAAGGCTGGAGCCGCAGAGTTTGAGAGCGTGTCGTATGTTGTTATGACAAAATCGTACGTTTCAAGCTCCACGCTACTGACCCATTTGCTGTCACCATGGTACAGGTACACGGATATTTTTCGCGACGCCTCCACCTTCGATTCGATTTCAGATTTCCACTGAAGCATAAGCGAAGCCGGAACGACCACGAGTGTGCGCAACTCTTTGGATGCAATGAGCTTAAAATCCTTTTTCTCCGCATCGTTCAAAAAATCTGTGGCGCGTTTCTGATACGACGGATGGAACTTTCCGGCAAAGTGCAGCCACTTATCGACTTCTTTTCGGATGTTAACAAACTTGCCCTTGCGTGACTTAATCAATTCGTTGGCGGCGGAAATGAGAGAGTTGAGATCGTCTCCGGGGCGATTGATACGGGAGCAGTTTGCAATGACGCTAATCCTTTGCATCTGTCGCAAAACTGTAATGAGCCGGTTGCCCTCTGCTAGCATGCTTCGCTGCCGTAATTGTTTCGAGTGGAATGTGCGGTTTACTTTATCAGACGTGAGGCACAGCCCGATCATCTGCACTGTCTTTCCCATTCCCAGGTGATCAGCCATAATGCCTCCTACATGATTAACCTCTCGTTGGGTCATCCAGCCAACACCTTCTTTTTGAAAAGGGAGCAGCTGGGTACTCATGTCCGGCACCTCTACCATCTGCAATTCGTCGTCATAGGAAAAAGACGAGTAAAACTCGCGAACCGGGGCCGCGTCTGAAGACGGCACCGCTCCTTGCGCGACGACAGCGAGGCGTGGCAGAGAAACACGAAAGCGCAGCGACCTACAAAGCCTCATCTCGTCATACCTCGTACGGAGCAGCTGTTTTGTTGTGATAAGCACAGAGTGGACGCCCAAGAACCTATTAAAATGCCAGCCAGCTTTTCAGAAAGCGCCTGACAAACTTTGCAATTCTTTCGGACTTTGGTTTGCACTTGCTCGTCGGAGTAGGTTTTTGCAAATGTTATATTGAGATGCCGGATAAATATTAAAAAGACAATCAGTCGAATAGATGTCTTGTAACCTGTAACGGCAGGTGTTTCCTCCAGTACATAGAAAACCAGCTAATATATAATGACGATTATGGATAGCTGTATAGACGCATACGTAGATACAGACGCGTAGAATTGTGCTGCGTCACAGCTGGCCGAAAATCAAAAAAAAAAAGGGAGAGAGCAGTGAAATCGAGAATATTAACAAGGTAAAGCGGGAATTGTTGCTTTAAGCCACAACGGCCAACAAAATTTTGTCGGATGAAAGGTGAGATTTTGTCGAGATAAACATAAAGCACGATATTGAGGAGAAGCGCCACAAAATACAAAATTTAAGGCGAAATACATTTAATTAAATGCCAGCTCCAGGTTTGTTTTAGAAATGAAAGCAAGTTGCCTGACAGAAGTGTGTTACTTTGTACAGTTTCGGGATTATTTTTTTCCTTGCATAAGGTAATTAATTCGGAAACCATTACATACATTTTTCAGCTCTTTCTCGCAAGTAAAAGGCAGGTTTAAATACTCTTACCGCAGCATTCAAAATGAGGCACTTCTTTTTGCTCTTCATTTCCTCGACCGTGTAAAGCACAACTTGTAATATTATTGATAGAAATAAAAAATTATACGTGGGAAAAAATTGACCTGGACAATTTTTTTTTTTTTTTGTAGAGCAGAAGCAGGAACCAGATATGCGCGCACAGCCTGTATAAATATATATGTTTCTATATAAATATATATATATATATATATATTTATATATTCATTTATTTAATTATTACAAGTAGAGCCACGGGCGCTAACAACGCGGCATTCTAGAGGAAAGAGAACCAACAACAGTCACGAATTTCTTTGACGTTTTTCACTGTTCAATTCTAGATAGATCTGCCTTTTGGCAGCTCGCTGATCTGCGGAAAGCAGATACTTGGCTAAATCTGTCTCACCGTTTTCAACAGCTATCTCCTTAAATTCGCTGTAGTCAATCCAGTCCTCGCAACTTTCGCGACGGGAAAGGGGTTCGGAGGCAGAAATAATTCTATTACCTTTCTCAGCAACACAAAATCGCTTGAACGACACAAATGAGTACATTGCACTAAAGTTAATTGCACTAGTATCCATTGCGGTAAAAGTCGCTTTGTCGTTTAGCGATGAATTACGGTTCGCGCGACCAGGCTTGGTCTCTATAGCCCCTGAAATATGATCACAACTCAGAAGCTGCGCACGCTCACAGTAAGAAGTTCGGCTTGACACAGGCACCGCTTTTAAGTCGTGTTGATCAATTGCAACTTTTCCATCCGCCAGCAAAGCAACTGCATCAAGAGCTCCAAAGACAGTCGCAGCTTTTTCGTTATCATACCGGTTCATTGTGAACGAGTTGAGGCACCCAACAAACAGATCTTGCATAAAATTCGAGCATGTTACTTTCTTTTTCCGAGAGTCTACGCTCTGCTGAAAGGCGCCCTCCAGACGACGGAAGAAGGAGTGAAAGGTTATGCAGCTGCAGAGCTCCGGCTCCGCAAGTGAGTAGAGAGTGATGGCGGTCTCGTTGTTAACGGTAACGCTGCCGCTCAGTTTTTTCTGTACTTTGCACCTAAGCTCTAGGGAGTCTTCTATGCATTGCATAAAGAGCTTTTCAGACGCATCCGAAGGGATTACATTCTTTGAGAGCAGTGTGTTAAGAAGCCGGATATTGTCGCTCCATAGTGAGTACAACGGTCCACCGGTTTGCGATTGCAACCTGATGGCGTGCACACCAGTGTCGCAGGCGCTCCGTTTGTCTGCGAGGTGCCTTACGCTGCTATTACGCAGCGATTGGTGGACACGATAATCCGCATCAAACCAAACACGTGTAAGACGAATGTTAAAGCCGAGTGCTCTTGATGCCCACGCATCAAACGTGGTAGACGACACAAAAACACCGTATTTTTCTTTAAAAATGCGCTGAAGTAGCGCACCAATAGTAGCTGGAACAAGCAGCGGTTTCTCCAGAATGTTGAAAGGTGGTTTATCTTGTACGTGCTTTTGGTCCAGTAGAAGTGTTTCTTCCGCAATTCGCCCTACAACCTCCGCTACATCATCGCCGAAAAGAGAATTGCAAAAAGAAATCTCAGAATAAAGACCATTTCGTGCGGCTCGTTTTTCCTCCTCCATGAGTCTGAACGGTTCAGCGTAGTAAGCGTTCACAAGAAAGCACACAAACTCGCGTTGTTTTTTCCACAGAGGTGTCACCCGCTCACCACGCAGAAAATTGGCTTGGTAAGAGTAATTATCCATTGTTGTAACTAATAAAACGGCATATTTTAGCAGGAGTTAAAATGTACAAATAAATCTTTTTTTTCTCCCGATGGAGCAGGAAGGGTTTCAATACTAATGTTCGGCTGGTATTTTTTTTTTTTTTTTAGCAGCTACAAACACAGGTACTATAAATGTAGGGGAGAACTGTACTACAACAAACTTTTTTTGTTATCGTTGTTTGTTTGTTTGTTTGGGGCTAAATTACTTAGCTCAATGGTCTTGGAACCAACCAGAAACAGAATTGTAAGCAGAAAGACAGTGAGGTGAACAGAGAATTCGAGAACATTCGAGACGCCCATCACAGGCCCAGACCCCGTTTATATTCTTGATCGACACACAAACTATGATTCAAAATATTACAGTCTGCCACCGCTCTTGCGGCACCAAAACCACAACAGTTTCTGGCAAGTTCAACTATTGCACAGGAGCACAGTGCACCGCATTCTTTCTTCCGACGGAAAGCAAAAAATAATAATAATGATGGTCATTATTCAACGTCACAGTGACAGAAGTGCAAGGACGATTAATCACGCACACCATTTATTCCCACCTTTGCGTCATTAGAGCCTTGTATATTTGATTCGGGGTCTACATATAATAATCTCACA
Organism: Crithidia brevicula; assembly: GCA_030849845.1. NCBI lineage: Eukaryota > Euglenozoa > Kinetoplastea > Trypanosomatida > Trypanosomatidae > Crithidia > Crithidia brevicula. The sequence continues at coordinate 70,403 of JASAOD010001967.1, forward strand.
AACTTGTTAAAACTCACTCCCATTGTACTCGCCAACAAAAGGCAAATGAAACGTCTCTGGCGTTTTCTTTTAATTTGGGTAGAAGCTCCGATAGTTGCTGATGGGAGTTTTGTGGTCCAGAAGCTCTTCTTACGGCCCCCCCCCCCACTCCCTTCCGCACCCATAGTTATCCTTCTCGCTTCCTTCTCGCTGAAGACTATGTATCAGCAAAAACCTCCTTTTCACTTGCCGCAGTTCGGTCAGAGCGAGGCAAGCAAACAAAACAACAACAACAAGAGTTAAAACAAGGCTCTGTCCGTGCCATTCCAGTTGGGTAGCAAGGCTGCGGTTTTTAAGGCATAGAAAGTACCTATTCAACAGTCTGAATTCGGCAATCGCATTGACTTCGCACAAGGGGTGCTGGAAAATAGAACGATTATGGCGGTGATGAAGTGCAGAGCACTCTACACTGCCACTAACGAAATGTGATGGAACCCGGGAAACGAATGGTTTGTCTTAGCCAAAGTAGGCCGCGTGAGATCTTGTGTTTCATTTCACCATGTGCACAAGCGTCCGTTTCTACCATCTTCCTCGTGACAGTTTCAGAGGTACATCTCTCACACCAACCCCTCTTGATTATTTACTCTCTCTTATTTGCTAAACCTCATAGCTCTTTTCGTTGCTGTACGACGGGTGCACGCAGATCCCACAAAAGCGTCCGAATATATACTTACATTTTCGTCTTATGACGTCAAATTCTCCAGCTCAATGGGCAGCGCAGTCTCTAGATCACCAGCACCACGACATTAATGCAGAATATCGCTTTCGAGCTACAGCAAGCGAACATAGAGCCGCTACAACGAATGAAAAATCAGACATGTATGTTACGGCACTTGATGTATTTAACAGGCGTACTTACTTCGGCTCGCATGATTTAGAAAAGCAAGATGCGCAATTTAGTCACGCCAGTCTACTTAGATCGCCAGAAATTAATGAAAGCGGCGCGCAGCAATCAAAGCAGCCATTCACCCAAGACCCGCACAACGACGACGCAACTCAACGTTCTTCTCCGCAAGCAGAATCTTCGTTTTGTAAGCTCAAGCACTTTTCGTCGCCTAAAGCATACGCGATTGCGAACAGTGTGAGAGACGTTCTTAGCGACACTCTGGGGGAGGGCACCTCAGCTCAAATCTATGTGAGTCACGAACTGCTTGTGGAAAAAAGACAGCTTTTTTTCCAAACGCTTTTCACCCATACCGACGAGCTTCACACTGCTCTTCCATGCCGTTTTTCCATAGAAGACATAAACAGCCTGTTCCATAAAGACGTTGACCAGAGAGGTGATGGTGCAAGCTCTTACCAAAAAAGAGTTGCTGCCCTTGACCATCTCTGCAAAACGCTCGAGTGCTAAGATTTTTTCTCCTAAAAAAAAGTAGAGATTTTATTTGTACGGCGAGAGAGACGCATAGATTATTATTTAATTTCACTGTCATGTCACAGCATGTGTGGGTTTTTTTTTTTTTTTGCTTTTGTGCTATCTCTTTTGCTGGAAAAAGAAATAAATGAAATGCGTTGAACCGAAAGGGCATTCTTGCAAACTAAACACATGTCGCTGCAACAGGTGAGTTGTTAAAATTCCGAAAAGATAAGCACCGCAAGTTTGTGTAAGCCTGGGAACGCCGTTACGTTTCGTTGCTATCACAAATGTAGTTGTATTTTCAATAAAGACTAAAACATAAATTATCTACTCGTGCACTTTTCAATGAGGCTCTCTTCTCCCCTTCTTACTTTTTTTTTTCTGCTTAACAACAACGGAATAATAATAACAATAACGCATAGCTACATTTGTATCGATTCAATTAAGCTCATCGAAATCATCGATATAAAATGCGTCGCTTTATGGTGAGCTCTAGCGTTTGCGTTGCCTCACGCGCAATACATGTACCATGGGAATCACGCCTTCCCAAAAGTGGTGATGCGCAGTGGCATGCTATGGGTTTAGCCATAACGGAACTGGCTCAGACATACGACACAGGAAAAGTTGCATTCGACGAATGCTGCGCTGCTCGTGCGCAATTTGAGTCCATCATCCAGTCAATGGGATACGACATGTCAATTTATATTTTTGGTGGTCTTGTCACTACAGGGCTATTCGAAGTTGGTGGTGACGTCGATTTCGTGGGCATTCTCGACGTGGAGCCAGGGTTTGAGGAGTCTGGTGAAATTATGCGTCGTGCGACGAGAGAGCTCCGTCGTCTAGGGATTCGAGCCCGCGCCTATCCCAAAGCACGTGTACCCGTGATCAAAGCAGACAGAGTAAGTCGCAGTCTCCCTGGTTCTGCTTTTCAAAACCTCTCGTGTGACGGTCTTTTTCAGTTCAGCAAACAGATAACCTCTTCTGAAGCCGCAAGCTTTGAAAACCGCGTGGTGGGAAACTACAACGCCGTGGCGGTGGAGTGGAACAGCTCCTATCAGTTTGCGACTGTCCAGTTTGCCACGACCTCTTCACTCATCTACGCGCTCTCCAATCTGAAAGCGCACAACGAGGTTGAGATACCGCTCCGCCTCCCAGTAGACGCGCGCTACGGCCCAGAGGTATATCGTTTCCCGTTCGATTTCTGTCTTTCCTCCACCGGGTTGCGCAATTCACATTTGCTAGGTGAAGCTCTCGCGCAGCATCCGTACTCAAGACACCTTTTGCTCGTTTTAAAAAAGTGGGGACGCACCAGCGGAATTCTCAACTCTATTGACGGCCTTTTAGCGAGCTACGCACTCAGTGTGATGCTGGTCCACTTTCTGGCAGTCGTCGGGGCGATTCCGAAAATCTCTGCCGAAAGGCTTTCATCTGGACCACTTGATCTTAGTCCCAATCCAAAATACCGGCCACTCGAAGACGTCAGGCCAGAAGCCATGCCAGAGGTGGGGTACCTTTTCGCGCTTTTTCTAGAATACTACGGCAGCGTCTTCGATTACGCAAATAACGTCGTCTGCACCACAAACATTAACTTGCTGAAGACGACAATGCACTGGGACAAGCAGAGCGCGGCAGTAGGAAAGCCGCCGTTTTTTCACTTTGCCATCAAGGACCCGTATGGGCTTGACAACATTGCCCGCAATCTTGACCTTGACTCGGCAAATTTTGTTCAAGAGGCGCACCAGCTGGCGTTTGAATCCGTGCTTGGCGGGATGCAGAACCCCCTGCTCACTGTGGCATCACTCGCCAAGGAGCCGCCACGACCCAATCGCGCGTCGCGATCGCTGAGTGAGCGTGGTATTCGCTCAGAAACGGTTTCGTCCGACCAGTTAGAAGCCCAGCACGTTCTCAACAAGCTGCGGTTCCACCAACGCAAACGCTCAATGGAGACTTTAGGCGAAGAGGCTGTGAAAAATCAGAACAACCAAACCAAGGCGTCCGACGTAACGAGGAATGTGCTGGGCTGGATCCGCAATGACAGCAGTTCATGAAGAAAAAAGAGTTTTCAAGACACTTGATTCCACAGAGAATACAAACTAAGAAAAGAATAAACCCAATACCAAACACCGACACACAGCTCTTTTCTGGGTACTGATATCCACCTAGCAGTCTGCCTGGCTGCGTTAAAACCGGAAGTTTTATTTTTCTGTTTGTGTACCAGCTGTGTGGCTTCTTGAATGATATTGGAATTTGCATTAATGGTGCTGTAAAGGGGCCAGTTTTGGGCCAATGTAATCCTGAACTTCTAAACAGTGCTCTGAGTTTACTAGCTGGTATCTGATGCCAGATGGGTGCTTATCAGAAGAGACGGTTTCATAAATTTGTATTCATTTCCCCAGTCTTGTAACGCGTTCAAGCGAAAACTTCTCTGCCATTTTCATCCACTTTATTTTCTTTACCAATAATATTCGATTCGTGGCGGGATTTTTTAATTCTCTTTTTGCCAACGTTAGCGCACTTAACTCCATTTTTTTTTTTTTCGCCTTGAGTAGTTTCTGAATTTCCGAAAAGAGTCCTTTGTCACAACAACTACAGACTCTTTTTGTTTGTTATAGTTGAATCGAATAGTCGAAAGTTTTTTTTTTTTTTTGTATTCTGTCGGTATTTTAGGCAGGAGTAAAAGAAAGTAGCACACACGCAGCGACAGCAACCATAACAATAAAAACAACAACAAAAACAAAATATTAGCTGCATTCAACTAATGGAGGATATTCTCTATTCCTTATGCTGGGAAAGCAGTGAAAACCCATCTCCAGGTTCCCATAGCTCTCTGCCAGACGACGACGTTCTGCCGTGGCAGTGTCTTAGCGAAGTTATTCCTGGTCTGTATCTTACGTGTGAGTCTGAAGTTACCGACAAAGAAAAATGCCTTCGTAACGGAAACGTACTCGTTATCAATTTATGCGGCGAGCCACACGTTACGAAGTACCGAGTGTACGAGAAGAACGCGAGCGGCTGCTACGAGTGTCGCCGCTTTGAGGACCAGAGCGCGTTCTACGCCGAGCTAAACAGGTATTGCCAGGAAGCGCTATCAGTTCCCTTGGAGGCCCGGAAGCTGTTTATTGTGACAATTCCAGCCGAGGATAATCCGACGTACAACATGGATATGCACTTTCTAGAGTGCGCCGTCCTCATTGAATTGGTTTTGCGCGCGAGGAAAGCGGCTGAGCGCTGCGAGGCTGTAAACCACACCGCAGTTCCGTCTGTGGTAGTACACTGTATGGTCGGTGTAAGTCGCTCTGCCGCCGCTGTAATTGCCTACATGATGAAGAAGTTCAACATGTCGCGCGACGAAGCCATTCATTTTATTCGATGCACGAGACCAGTGATTCAGCCCAACCCTGGATTTCAGCGGCAGCTGGAATTGTGGGAATCACTGAAAGGCTTTCGCGTAGCCAACGAAATGTCGGAAATGGTTCTCTCTGCGGAGACAAAAGCAAAGGCGAATGTGCTTGATGTTGTGGCAACGATTCTCCCTACGATTCTGCGCACTAACAAGTGCGACAGTGAGCGGCGCTTTTTTGGTGTATTAATTAGAAACGTCTCCCCAAGCGCCGATGAGCAGCACGCCATTTACCGTGAGCTGCGCTCCATTGTCACAGCGGATGTCGACTGCGAAGTGTACACGGACATTCCCAACTACTTTGGCTATGTCGCGGAGGTTGTGTGCAGCGTCGACACAGCAATTCCGCTTCTCATGGAGTACGCTAGCTTTTTGAAGACCACCCCGACATACAACGACAGTTTCTATTACCGTGTCGCCAAAGACGTGGCGCGTTCTGGTTTTGAGAAGGACACGTTCGACACTGTCAGGGGCTTCTGCTCTTTGTTTGATGCCATACACCTGAAGCACCTTTGCGTGATCGGCGATGGTCACCCTCACATGCTGTGCGATGGTACTGATCGTGCTCGTGCTCCCTGTGGCTGCAGCCTCTCGTTTCCTTTCCTCTTTTTAGTGGCGCCGTATGCTGAAGGTTTTGTTCAATATAGCGAGTGGGACGCGCTGGCAGCGGCGTTTCCCACCACTGGCGCAGCACTGACGGCCGAGGAGGAACAGAAACTGACAGCCGTGGTCTTGGATATCTTTTTGCAGTTCTTTTTTCGCTCCTCTTGTGGCAGCGCGGGGACAGCGACCTCGTCAAGTAACTCTGCCGATGTCTACACCAAACTTGCGTACCTGCAAGAGGACATGGAACTCGTGACGTTCTGCAAACTGGAGGAGCTACTGCGAAGCAAAGGTACTGTTGTTTCTGTAGAAATTGCTGTCTCAACGTTAGACACCAACGAGGCCCAAGTGACTCTTCTACTTCTGCTAAAAGCCATCAGCGGAGTCGTGGCGTTCCGAATAGTTCTCGAGGCGGCCGAGCGGTTCATCACACAAACGTACTTCGCACGTCTGTCTAGTGAGGCTTCCGTCGCGGATAAAAGATTTGCACTGCCTGTCCTTGAAGCGTTGGTTGCCGACCTCGACTCTGCTTTCTCGACTAGGTTTGGGGTTCCGGCCAACATAGCAGAGTTCTTTAAAGGCGAGCTAGCTGGCCTACGCGACAACGGCGTTCTGAGCGGCACTGGGGTCGTATCACTTTTTAACACATGACCGAGAAAAAAATTATGAACTCTTCACTGATTTAAAGTAGTTGCTTCTTTTATTTTTCGTGATTTTTTTTATAGATTTGTTGTGCAACAAAAATCCAAAAAGGATGCGCGAGCTCTTGAACCTTTTCTTTTTCTCTTGTTTGAGTGCATGGGCATCACAGAGACGCTACACACACGCGTCGAAGCTTGCGATACCCAGCTCCTATTCTGTGCACTCAACTCCTCGCACTTTATTTTTGTACGGTTTTCCAAATTAAGATCTCACGCTCTAAAACTCGTCATAGACATCCCTGCTTTGATTGCTGATATGCTCAATGGAGTGTAAAAAAAAAAGAGAAAATTAGTATAAGAAAACGGAAGGTCCACTTCATAAAAGAAAGAACAAAGAAATCGATTGTTCTCTTTGCGAAAGGGTTCAAAGGCTTCTTGAACCTAATGGAGTTGTGCAACTGTAAATAAGAATACTTAAATCGAAGTGAGCTCGTAGGCATGGTGTTTGCTGTAGAGGCGAAGTGCCGACCGCCACGTGCTATCTCTCTCTATATATATTGTGAGTGTGACAGTCTGCGTTTTTGTTTTTGTTTTCCTGCTTTAAATCGTGACGGTCTCATTCACTTCATTTCCATCATCTCGCTCTTTGGCCTCCCTTTTTATTCTTGCCCCTTCGTTTCTTCGTCTGCAAGGAGCAGAACTGTCACGCAGGTGCTCTCTATTGCTTACTTGAACCTGCCCAACACCGACTTTCTGTGGCAAAAAGCCCGCTGCTCCTAAACGGAAAAAGAAAGATGTCATCTGCGTTTAGCGACGTTGTCGCGAAGTTTTTCCGGCAAAGCTTTGACGAGCTTGACAAGGACAAAATCGGTCGCGTCCGCACCGAGGATCTTCCGTACCTCGTGCGTGTTTGCGGGGCGACGCCTCTTGAAGGCAGCCTTGACGGCCTCAAATCGGTGGCCGATCCCGACGGACGCGGCAGCTTTGGCTTTGACGAGTTTTGTGCTGCTCAGAAGAAGGCGTTGGCAGAGTCGGTGTCTGCCCAAGATGCGAAGGCCGCTTTCCGTGGCTTTGATCCAGACAAGCGCGGGCTGGTCTCTCCTCACGAGCTTCGTTACTTTCTCACTACGCTGGGAGACGCCTTGACGGCGACGGAAATGAACGAGTTTCTTGAGGCAGTACAGTCTGACGCAGATATGGAGGGAAACCTAGTTGTCGCGGATCTAGTTTATAAAATGACTCCCGAGATGTATCGTTGACAGCGTAGGGCTTCCGCATGTATTTGTGTGTGTTTGTGTGTGTGGGTTTGCTTACGTTTTCCATTTCTCCCTTCTCCTATCGAAGCACGAATCGTTGACATCCCCCTGTTGCAAAGCAAGAGAGGAACGTTGAAATAGAGCAAGCGACTCTCAAAGAAAGAATTTTCCATCGGATGCAAATCAGTCTCTCGAGTGCTGCGCACTCACAAGAGAAACCAAAGCAGAAGTCTTCTTCTCACCCCATTCTTTTTTTTCTGGACAAACTTGCTGCTGTACCCAAGCTAGGTGCTGATTACATGTATATATAGGCCGCCGCGCGGCCGAAACAATTACCCACAGTTTCCCAACGAAAATGATCTCAAATAATTTAAAACAGTGGCAGTGGCATTTGCGGATGTTCCCTTGCTCATTGCGTTTTGTTGACGCCATAAACACACCCAAGTCTCTGAAAGGATAGCAAGATGTGTTCTGTGCCACGTTTGATTTGGGGGAAGAAAAGAATACTTCAAAGTTTTCCCCGTAGCACATTTCCAAATTCTTATCATGTTTGCCCAATCTCGAAGAGACCGCAACGCGTGACTTCCAGCTTCTTGTCTCAAAATTCCATACTCGCTCTTCTTCTCTCTTTTTTTTTTTTATCTTCAGAATGCAAACGTGGGCAACCGAAACTTGTCGCTGCTAGTGCTTTTCCGCTCTTTTTCTTCGCCATGAGTGTCAACCCCGTGGTCTTGGAAGACACCTTCACCGTAAATGGCGTGAACACGGAGGGTACAGTGTATCTCCGCGTCTCGCGCATTCGCTGCGTGAACCAGGATAGCTCGCTGACCATCACGGCAGATATCAACTCCGAGGAGTTCCCGGTGGCCACAAATGATCGCTTGACCATCGTGCTTGCCAACTCTTTAGAACTCGGGGGCAAGACGGGCAGCAAGTACTACGACCACAGCGTGTACCACCGCGAGACGCGCTTGAATGACTGCGACTACGCGATGCACGGCCGCGTGTACGGCCACGAAGTTGTGGAGAACGGTCTTGAGGTGAATGTCCACATCAGCTGCGGTGGTCTCCTGACGAACATTGTGGGCAAGCCGCAGGGCCTGCGCGATGTGCACTACAACAGTGACGTTTATATTCTGATTAAGCGTGTGAAGGACTAAAGGGTACCGACTGAGAGTTCTGCGAAGAGAAGCGGAGAGGAAAAGGAGTTGGTTGGGGGAGTGGAAGTTCTCCGCGTCGACGATGGCAGTGGCTGTTCGCGCTTTTCTCTCATTTGCACCGACTCGGTAATTTATTTTAACGTGTGTGTGCATGTTTTAAGTGGCTCCTCCGTTTCTCAGGCCCAATTCCTCCCCATTACCTAATCCTCTTAATGGTGCTGTTTTGTTTATTTCCTTTGTCGCAGATAATTGTATGTTATAATCGAGGACGTAAAGAAGGCACAACCAATCTACACATCGTGGGCGGCGCAAGACGGCGTCGTGAGTTCATCATCGTGCACCACACATTTACATCAGCGCCTGCACCTAAAATAAAAGGTCGCTCGACTGTCTCGTCAAGAGCCGGCGCTGCTTTGGATATTTTTTCCGTTTCTCTGGCTTGTCTCGCGCTCTCTCTCTTCTTAGTGTGAGCGCGGGAATGGTGCATTTCTTTCCATTCGAGGTGCCTCTGCACATCGCGAGTGAATTCTTTCTGTGTTCATGAAATTGTAAGATAGCAGAATTGCGGCCGGCGGCCGTACCTCACATAAGACGCATTACATTTTCCACGGATGTGCCGTCACGCAGGCTGACTCTTCGAACGAGTTTCTCTCCGCTTGAGGTGGAGAAGCTCTCTCTTCTCTCGATGTCCTTTTCAACGCTCACTTTTCTTGCACTACTGACCATCCAATTTACTCTTCTTCTCTACACTCCAAGTTACACGGAGCTCTCGGACAGGCTAACTGAAGAAAAACAACAACAACAAAGAACTCGTTTGTTGAGTGCCCCCTGATCGCTACCTTGTCTGCTCGTTGAAGCGATCGAAAGTATTCTGCATAGCAGCAGGGCGGCATGCGAAGTTCCAGCCACATTCGCGTGTGGACGTGCGTCATCGCATCGCTCCAGGAAGCGGCAAACACCTCCGCGGCATCTCAGTGCGCACTCAATGCGCGTCATTTTTCAACACATCCAAGCACCCACGAAGGCTTTTCGACACCACACGAGCCAACCGACGACCACAGCGTTTCTGTCCAAGATGCCACCACAACCACGCCGCCGCGTTCCTCTTCCTCCTCTCCTGCGGCAGCACCGCAACGGTACCGTCGCCGCTCCTCGGATCCGCAGACACCGCGGGAAAAGGGTGATTTTCGGCGCGATTACAAATACGCAAAGCACCGCCCCCTCCCCGACGCACCGTGGCGGCAGCTGAAGACGAAGACATACCTCGATGATGCTGAGCGTCTGTACGGCCGCAAAGAAAACTGGCAAGCCGTTGAGGACGCCGTGCTGCGAGAGAAGCTGGTCGCCATTCTGCAGGACTACCTACGCGACACACTCGCCGCAGCCCGACTGGAGGCGAAGGAAGCGCGCAGGTACCGCCAGCTGTGCTCGGTGGCTGCAAAACAGTACCGCGCGCATGTGTCGTCTGGCGCTTTTGGCTTGGCAGACGGTATGCAGATGTGGGCGCGTGACGTACTGCGCGGTCGCCCCTCTGCACCTTCGCTGGCGTCTGTGACGAACGCGACTGAGGGGGACGGGGCTGAGGGCTCCCTCGGCTCGTCTTTGGACGCCTCAGCCCGGAATCTGGAAGAGAAGGACGTCTCCTCAGCAACCTCCGCGACTTCGTCCGGTGTGACAGCCACGTTCCGTGAGGAGCGTCGACGTCGCGGCGAACAGGCCGTGTTGGGGCACACGGCGGCCATGGCGGACCTGCCCGACGCGGATGTCCGCCACGCTCCCCCCTCAGCGTTTCCCTTTCTGCGCCGTCGTGCGGTGGAGAACGAGGCGTCACTGGATCCGTCGCTGGTGGATTGGACGGCGAAGTACTTCCCGGAGGACGACCAACGCACCTTTGCCGAGCCACCGAAGCTGCGCACACGCGCGCCGCGAGAGGGGACTGACGAGGTGGGCGAATCAGACGGGAGCGCCGCCTCTCTTGCCGTCCGAGGTGGCGGGGTTGGTGCCGGTGTGACCGACGCGGCCTCCTCAGGCACGTCGGCGGCTGGGCGGCGTGCTGGCTCCGTGCACGCCCGGCATCGTCTGCAGCGCACCTTGCGCGACCACGAAAACCGCCACCGAGCCACCTTCGACGCGGAGGGCGTCTACTACAAGGTCGTGCGCCAGAGTGATGTGGACGAGCGTGCGCCAAGGCCGCAAGCTGTAAAGGCGTCTGACCTGGAGCCTGCGGGGCGGCGGCCGGAGGTGGTGAAGGTGCCGTGGACGGTTGCATCCAAGGCGAAGGCACAAGGGTACTCGAGTGACACGCTGCGCGCTAAGGAGCGCTTGATCCGTCTAACCCGCGGCGAGGATCCGGAGACGATTCCTTAAACCCACCTCTTGGTCATAAGACAAGCGAGCGGGTCCCACGCAGTCTTTGCGAAAACGTTTGTTGGTGTCCGTGCGTGTGGGTTTGCGTCTTTCCTACTTTCATTTCCTCTCAGAAAGTTTGCTTTCTGTTTGTTCCGTTATCTAAGCTGATTCACAGATGTCGTTCTAAAAAAAAAAAATAATGTTCTCACTGTCCTTGTCGAACCTTCGCTGAAGGATCTCCAAGGTGAGCTTTCTCTTGGAGGGAGGTTAAGAAGCGCATTTCCAGAGGTGTCCCTTCCTCTTCCACTCTTTTCCCGCGAAGGTGGCAAATTCTTGATGATTGTCATGACTGCCGTCTCTCACGGTGCTTCTCCTTTCATGCCTCACGGCTGTGCACGTTTCTAATGGTCAACCTCCACCAGCTGTGTACCATGAAGAGGTGCTTCTGTTGTGCCGTCGTCTTTTGGCCTAGTTGCTGACGACCGTTGGAGAGGGCGACCAGAAAGTCGCTCCAGAATTAGGCGCTGTTTTCTAGATCGTAGCGCACGCTGGCCCTTTTGTTGTCCTCGTGTGGGAATAGTGTGTGGAACTTATCGACTGTGATGCGAATGCTGGAAAGGGAACATGCCCTCACTGCCTGCTCAACTCTCACGTTCCCTTCCTCTTTTGATCTCTGTCTCACGTGAAAGACTTCTGCGCCGTTTCTTTGCAGCACCGCGTGCTGGCTTATTCAGTAACGCCACACGAGCACCCCCAGAAATACAAAAGATAGACTAGGGGAAAGAAAAATTGCCTTACATGTAATGCTGTCTTTTTCCTTTTGCAGGCGGCAGAGCTGTACTGTTGTGTGGTACAAGGGGATTGCGGAGCACTTTTCCGCGGATGCGCAGCGTGGTGTGGTTTGTCTGACCGAGTGCCTTTCTGGAGGAGGAGAAGGAGGCACCACGTGCCGTGAGGGCCCACCCAAAGGGCTGGAAACTTCACTTTCGGGCTCGTCACGCGGAGCGGCGGAGCCAGCCGCTACTGCATCTTCTTCTGCACTCTTACAGAACAATACTTCATGCCACCAAAGAATCAAGTTTTCTTCTCAAGACGTCTTCGTATCCCCTGCGGCGGCGACGGCGGCGATGGCATGCCAACGTTTAGACACAGCGAGGCTAGAGGAGAACAACCGAGAATCTCTCTACCCGTGCTACATCGCATGTGGCTGTCCTCTCCTGGTGCGCCTGCAGACCACCGGCACCGGCACCACACAAGTTGAGGAAAGCGTGCGGCTTTATGCCCCTCCGTCGCCGATGTCTGTAGACACAGCGAGGTCGCGTTGCCGTTGGTATCATCCGCTGCCTCACGCACCCTTCGAGCGATGGCAGCGTCAGGGTGCATGTTCATCGGCCAACACCACTTTGGTCAGTAAACGGCGCTGCGATAGTAGTGCAAGCCGTTACGATGACGTTGGGCACGCGGAGAGGGAGGTGCTGGATATGATCGGTCTCCCGTTGTCTGAGCTTGTTGCACGCGGTGCTGATCCGTTTGGAGAAGATAGTGGTTGCCGCAGCGGATGCTCGCTTGCCTCTGCACCAGGAGCAGGAACTTTGGAAGACGTTGATGGGATTCCAATTTAAGCGCACAGCGACATGAATGCAACGCCTACTCCCTTTTGGTGCTTTTCCATTTGCTTCGTTATTTTCAGACTTCTCTGCTATCTATACTTGTTCGGGTGTTATTACTTTAACTCTCTGCTTCTGCTTCGAATAATTAAATCTTTAGATTGTCGTGTGCAATGAGCGGGGAACGCTGGAAGGTAGGATCTCCAGATACACGGAGCACTGAGGCGTGGCTGCGCTGTAAGCGCACTCGTTGGTGTTTCAACCGCCGTCAAAAAGTGCTTTTTGACGTCTTCTTATTTGAGCGGCACTTATTTTGTTTTGTTTCCTGTCGCTCGCTCTCTCTCTCTGAAGCTTCCTCTCATGTGGAACCCCCCTCACTGCGTCACCCCTCCCTCTCTACGCATGTTTTGATGCATAAACCGGCATAGTTTTCTTTCGTTTTCACTTGATCGTTCCCCGATTGTTTAACTTCGTCTCCCTTTTTTTTTTTTTCTAATATCTAAAACAGTTTGTTACCCTTTACTTGTTATCGATAGATAAACAAACCTACAAGAAAAAAAAAAAATCATACACCCACATACGACTTTGTCGTTTCTCAGAACACACACACACACACAACACACAGGTTTACAACATCATGTTCCGTGTTTCCCTCATCTCCCGCATCGCGCCATCGCTGATGCTGCTGAACCAGGGTAAGGTGGTCTCGTGGATGAGCGGCCGCGGCTTCGGCTTCGTCGAGGATGACGCCGACAAGAAGCAGCACTTTGTGCACTTCTCGGCCCTGCAGACGGAGACGGGCGGTTACCGCGCTGTGGCGGTCGGCCAGGAGGTGGAGTTTGAGGTGGCCACGCAGGACGGCCGCACGCGCGCCGAGAACGTGACGGGTCCTGGCGGCGCGAAGCTGCCTTCGGGTCCTCGCCCGCCGGAGGGTGCGGGCCGTGGTGGCTTCGGTGGACGCGGCCGTGGCCGTGGTGGCAACCGCAACTACAACAACAACCGCCAGGACCGCGATGACAACCACCGCGACGGCGGCCGCCCCAACAACAACTTTAGCGATGAGTTCTAAGTTCAGAGGCAGAGGGAGAGAGAAAGGAACGAATGAAAAGTGAGGAAGTTTTTGGGGAACCTAACGCCAAGAAACGACTAACCAGAATAGCGAACAAACAAGCGAAATAGATAAACAGTGTAGATCCCACAGTTCACTTTCTGAGGAGAAAAAAAGCGAACGGGAAACGGTAATGTCGTTAATTTAACTGGTTTGTTTATTCTGATTGGATTTTTTTTCCCCGTTTTTTTATTGTTCTATTATCTTCTCTCTACTTGCTTTTTCTTTATTTTTAATATTGGACCCATTGGTGTCAGTTGTGGAAGGGGGGAAGTGGTAGGTGAGCGAAGAAGGCTGAGGAAAAAAGAGATCGCGCCGGAACGAGAAAATACCCATAAGCACACACAGAAAAAAAAAACAAAACATAACAACAACAACAAAAAAAGCCAAAAAGAAAAGCGATTGCGAGGAAGAGTTTTGTGAAGAAGTAGCGCACAACGCGTTGAAGGCAAAGAGAGACGCAATCTGCGCGACTGCTCCTCTAGGTCTTATCTTCGTTTTGCTGTATTTCAACCTTTTTCTTTTCTTTTAATGTTGCCCTGTGGATGAGCCCTTCCGTCTCTTTTTATGTGGTTTGGGCAATAGCTGTCTCACTTTTTCTCGTTCTTTTTCTATTTTAATTTTTCTATTTTTTTTCTAGTACGTATGAAACACTTTGGGACACATGCTTTTTTCTTTTTTTTTCCCCGTTGTTTGAGAGCAACACTTTACAGATACCACGTCAGCGATTGCCATTATTGTGTGTTTTTCCTTTGCCTCCTCTAGTTAGAGTGCTTTACAGATTTAACTACCACTCGTTGGCGGCGCACCAAGGCACACATCCTATACAAGCGTGGAGAATAGATTGGGGGAAAAAAAAAACGGCGACGAATGTTGTTTTGTTTTTTCCCTTCTCTCCGGGCAAGCGAGTTTTTTTTTTTTCGGAATCTGATGGGCACTCGTATAGGAGTCGCGGTGGTGACGTCGCCGCAACGGCAAGGAGGTATGTGTAAGCAGCGAGCATAAGTCTGGGAAAGCTGTGTTTGCACGTGGAGACATAAATAGCTGATTTTCAGTCTACGTCCTTAAACATCCAAAAAGATATATGATCAAAAGCAACAACAAAGGCAAAGGAGCTGCGAGGCCGTGCTTAAGGAGGCAACGTTCGAAAACAAAAAAAAAAGCAAGACAAGGGAAAAACTGTGCACGATGAGCTGTTGGCATGTTTGCTCTCTTTAGAGCAGACAGCACAGAGGAAACCGAGGCAGTACAGTGTGTTGCGCTTCTTGAACGACAATCTAGGAAAGGAAGGAACATATAATCAAAAGAAATAATAATTAAGGTTACACTCCGGGAGAAAAGAACGGGGCATATGGCTCGCGTCGTATGTAGTTGCTAGAGGAAAAGAGCACCAACAAACTTTCGATGTGTCGCGACTCTTCTGGAAAACGGCACTGCCTTTGGCAGAGACGCACGTTGAAAAAAGAGGTTTTTATGGTTGCCGAAGGTAATCTGTTTCTTGTTTGTTTGCTATGTGCCTTTCCCTTTCTCTTCTGTGCTGGATGGAGAACGCAAATCAAATAGACAAAGTAATAGTCCTCACCGTCATCTACTTCCTTTTGCCAACGTAGCTTCGCTCACATGTGCCTGATGTCTTTTCTCCAATGCGCTTCAATCATCCCTTTCCAAAATCTTCTGCCCTCCTTTTCACTTCTTCTTCTTGATCTTTTTCTTTCTATACTCTGCCTTTCCTTTCCTTTTCCCCCCTGTTCTCCCCAGCATCCATTTATATATCTGTAAACGCTCAATATTTCTTGTCGAAGAAAACGAAAAATACAAAAACAAAGGTCAAGCAAAGGCTTTTAGGCTTGCACACGAACCATACGTTCTCTTTTCAAACCAACAACAAATACAAAGGCTACGTTGTGTCTTTCTCGTCAGTATTAAACGGGATTTCACGTCTACTACTAAAACTGCGCAGGAGTTACAAACGGCATCTTTTTTTTCAGTACCTGTGGGCATCTTTCACTAAACAAGAGCAACAGTCGTCTCCTTAAGGCGTCTAATACCGTTGCCTTGCAACCTTTTTGTCATTTTATTTATTTAAAATATTTGCATTGCTGGAGCCACTTGAGCGGCAAGCAGTTCGAGAAAACACCAATTTTGTTTTCGCTTCTGTTGCTCAGCTTTTCCTTGCGACTGAGACTTTGTGTCTATCGCACACGAAGTATCTCGATTCTGCATTTATCAAAAGTATCTGTCCAAGCATCAAAATCAACAACAGCACCATTGATTTACTCGATTGTGTCATCAGCGAGAAAAAACGAACACACGCACACACATCAACAAAAATAAATAAAAACACGAGTATAAGCCAAAACCCAAATGGATCCATCCGCTCCAAAGCGCAATTGGGGCACGACGCCAAATCGACTCTCCAAAATCCCTTCCGTCCCCATCCTCGCCATCAACCAACCGTTGGACTGCGACTCTAGCTCCCTCAACGGAGGCCGCAACGGTGCTGCTATTGGTGGGCAGAACGCCCTTCCACACCGCTGCAACAGCTCGAACGGCTTCACGTCAGCGTCGGACGATGGCCGCGGCTCCAGCGAGTGTGTCCGCAGCGGCACCTCCGTGTGCTACCACGAGAACTCCGAGTGCTGCCGCTGTCCCATGTGTAAGCTGACGCTCTACATTTCCTATATCTACCGCGACCAGCGCCGCGCCTCTCCGCATGTGATGCTCGCCCGACCCTCCCCTGAGTACCCGATGGACTCCAACGGCTCCCCGCCGCCGCTGCCGCCGCTGCACAAGCCCAGTGACGTGGAGGTGTGCCCCGTTTACGCGGCCTACGGCTTCTGTCCTTTTGACAAGGGCTGCTTTCTCCCACACGACGTGGCCAGCTGTGCGTCTCCGCGCGTGCCTCGCCTGGGCTCGGCGGATGCGGAGGTGCGGCGCATTGTGAAGCGCAGCAGGGAGCTGCAGTATGCTGATCTGTGGAACTGTGAGGTGTGCGGGTATGACGAGATTGACGAGTTCGCCGAGATGCCGTTTGGCACGGAGAGCACGTTTCGCCAGTGTGCTCGCTGCACCTTCATGTGCTACTTCCCCTACGTCACGTATCTTGTGGAGAACATCCTCGCGAGTGTGGGCGATGACTATCAGCTGTACAAGACGCAGGTCGACCACTACCGCGCGCAGTTGCCAGATTTGTTTAAGATTCCACTGACCTACGAGGCTCACCGCGTGGCGAACGTGGTCTTTGCGTGGAGCCTGGTGTCTCCAGCGCATGCAAGGGATGCCATGGACACTGTCGTCCACGAGTTTCCAGAGGTGGAGTCGGTCGTCAGTATGGGCAGCGGCGCCGGCTACATTGAGCACATCTTTAACCGCGTCATGCACAACGTCCCGATGCGCGAGGAGTGGGAGGTCGACCGTCGCCGCTTCCCCGCTACCTCCTTCGACAACGTGCGGTGCGGCTTTTTCGGTCGGCGCATCATCCCGATTTTCGCCTTTGACGCCCTGGCACTGCAGGGCACCTACAGCGCACACGTATCGATGGGCGGCCCGGTCGCGCTTTACTCCCTGGACTGCAAGAAGGCCGTGTTGCTGCTCTGCTGGCCACCCTTCGGCTCGCGGGAGCGCGAGGAGAGTTCGATGGGCTTCGAGGCACTGGAGTACTTCACTCGACAGGGCGGTACCACCTTCATCTACATCGGCGATACCGCGGCAACGGGCGATTGGCGCTTCCATATGCTGCTCAAGTCCCACTACAAGCTTGTGCGGGACTACCCGGTACGGCGGGAGCTGCGTCGGTGGTGTCCGCAGGAGATGGGCTTTGTGTACGGTGGCAACGACACGATTGGTGTGTACCGACTGCGCGATTCGCCCTTGTCTACCATGTATGAACAGCACAATTAAACAGGCGGAAGGTAGAGGCACCGAGGCATTCAAAGTCCTCTCCTTTCTAGTTCATTCTCTCCGTCACGATTTCTTCTGCCTCTGTTGAGCCGACCTGACATGACTTCTCCGGCGTTTTTTTTTTTTGGCCTCTGTGCTTCTCACAGATTTGTTAATGTACAGGAATTTACTGCGTTCTTGTTTTTGTTTGTGTGTGTGTCTTCTTCCTTCTCTGTCTCCACCACTTTGCCTTCTCGCATGACGTCTGGTAGTGAGTATCCTCTCTCTCCGTTTTCAGTACCTGAATAATGGTACCTCTTATCCTTAGCATTATCATTCTAATTTTTTTTTTTCCAGTTGGTGTGTGGTGAACTTAATTCCTTTCTCATTTTTCTGAGCCCCTCAGCCCCCTTTTTTCTCTTCCCTCCACGTACCTCGTTGTGCCTTTCCCTCAAAAGCTTTTCACTTTTCCCGCCTTTTCTTTTGTACACGCACACACACAAAAAACTGAGCAGCAACAACAACATAACGGAAGCATTGCGACGGCAAAAAAAGCTTTTTTTGTTTTCTCTGCATTCACACGCACACAACAAAAGCGGACACATTTTAGAGAAGCTATCCATTTTTGTTTTATAGAAGCAGACCAACGTGGAGGCGCAACATCAAAAAATATATATATATATATATATATTTAAATTCATCTTTTGTTTTGTATCTAGATTCCCTTTTTTATGTCAAGAAAAAACATTGTTTGTAAATAAGTACCGATTAAAGATGAAAACATTCCTTTAACGAAAAAGAAAAAAAAATTAAGGAAGGAGATTAATAGTGCTCTTTCCGGATCTCTTTTTTTTTGTGGTGAAAGAGCAACCACACCGTTCATCGTGTCATTTGGGCTCAGTTCCGTCCCTACTTGTCTTCTTTCCCAAACCTGATATACGTCAACTCTCCCCCTTTTTTTTTTTTGCGGGTATCAATGGGTTCCGAATGTGCGTGCATTATGGGGTAATCCCATTGGAAAGTGATCCTAAGCTCTTTTGTTTTCCTGCTCTTTTCTTAAATTGGTTTATATTAGCAAAACGTTGAGCCGCTTCCGGAGGAGAAATAATGTAAGAGCGGTTTATTCTTTCTTTCCTTTTAGTGCCTACCTTGCACAAGGTCACCAAGTCTTTTTTTTTTTTCTTGCTCCTCATACTTTTCTTTTCAAAAGCGGAGAAAGAAGAAAAGAAAAAAAAAAACTGGAGAACGCGTCGGATTTTTTTTTGTTTCTGAGTGTGCTGTGTCCTCATGTCCGTGCTCTTCGTGAAGATGTCGTCGCTGACGCGTTGTGCTGTACGCTGTAAGTCTCTCTCTTCTTCGTCAGGGCCTCGCTTTGGAGAAATACATATTTCATTGAGGCGCCAATTTTGGGCTTTTTTTTTCTTCTTCCCGCCTTGCCCACCGGCATTGGCGTTTACAAGCCACAGCCACATCCCTACTCAGTGTTGGCTGGTAAAAAAAAAAACAAACACTCATGCCACGCTTTTTCAATTCTTTTTTTTTTTTGCACGTGTGCTCCTTTGTCTCTCCTTGTATGGAAAAATCGCTTGGCATCGACTGCGATAATTGTGGGGAGAAAGAGGGACCGCGGTGCATGACGCGCTGCACCTCTATACCACGGTGATCGACTTGAATATCCTTACTAATCCTAACAACATAAATATATATATATTTAAGATAATTGTGTCGCTTGTTTCGCTTTTGTGTGTCTTGAAACTGAATGTAGACACACGCTCATTGAAAAGTAATAATAAAAAAGAGAAAGCTCTCCGCAGAGAAAGGGAGAAGTATCTCGCCGTGATTCTTATGTTTTGTATTCGTTTTTTTTTTTTTTTTTTGAAAGGCGTGCATAATGGGGAAAGAAAGCTGGCTTTTGATTTTGGAAAAGTTTCTTTAATTTGACAGTGGCTCCCGAGCGCTTTTTTGTCTATTGCTGTCTTATTTTCATGCTCGGAGGTGTAATGCTGGAGATCGATTAACATGATCTTTTTTTTTTCCTGTTGTTGTTGCGATTGCTATCTTCACATTTAGTTGTTGGGATTTTTAAAAACGCATGAGGGTGTATCTGCTGTGCCTTTGTGTGTGGGCAGCTGTGCAGTCGCCACTTCTGTTGCGACGTTTTTTTTTTCCCCAATGGTTTTAGCTCTTAATTGATACATGTGTTGTGTTCCCGTTGCTTTTGCATATCCTACTCTTTCTATTGATGTGCTGGGTTGTCACAGTGAAGCGAAACCTATATGTGAAAGAAAAAACCTGGTAAAAAAAAAATGACAACTTACACATGCACACTAGGTGAAGGATAAAACAGCTGATGTCTGCAGTACTTACGATTTCTTTTCTTGTTTTTTTCTTCTGCTGTGAAGGAGATATTGATGGTTACGTGCAGTGGTTGGAGGAGTGGAAACCCGTGACGAAGTGCTAGGCTGCGCGAAGGAAAAAAGCTGTCAACGAGGCCCTTTCAGCGTCGCGTGGGAGAAATTTATGCTGCCGCGATCACACATCGTTTTCGTTCCGCCACCTCAAGAGCTACAGATTCATGCCCCGCTGCACAAGAAGCATCTGGACTCTTGATTTACGTGTCCTTTTGTTTACCACGTGCGCTTAGTTCTCTCTCAGTCTCTCCTCACTAGTATAAACACTCTTCTCTTTTTGCATTCTGTGTTTCTCTGTTGCGCTGCTGTTCAGTGGCGAAAATAAGAGCTACCATTTACATGTTTGCTCTTCGTGCTCGTCTTTCTTTCTTCCCGTGCTCATCAGCCTGAAAGGAACACCCAGTGCGGCGTATCATTATAATATATATAAAATAATCGTTAGAAGGCACAACGGCGCACTTTAGAAGTTGTGCTTCGCTAAATACGCCCATTTCCCATTTCCCTCATCCTCTTCCACTTTTTTTTTTCTATAGAATATTTTGATCGTGGTCGTGTAGCTCATCTAGCTGCTTCAGAGAGACGCGGACATTCCGACTCCGCGTCAATGAATCAGCTGGAGTACTTCCTGGCCAGCACGGACGGCAGCAGGGCTGATGTCATGCGGTACATGCAGCAGCTGCGCGACTTGGATGAGTGGATCGAGCACCACCTCTCTCTCCTGCGCTCCATCACAGCAGGCCGCGTGGTGTACCTGGCCAGCCTCGCCCGCAAGGAGAGCGACGCGCGCCGTGGAGGGCGTGGACGCGGGCGGGGTCGCGGTCGTGGCGCCGCTGCTACTGCTGCGTCTTCGTCGCGTCGGGTCATTGATGTCGATGCTGCGGAGGATGAGGACGGCGAGAGAGCCGCTGCCGCTGCATCTGACGCGGCAACCGCCACGTACATGATGGATCTTCAGCGACAGTTTGAATGGCATGAGGCGTGCGTGCGGCAGCACTGCCTGGAGCGTGAGGTGCTTGCTGCGGAGCTGGCAGAGCGCTGTGCCGAGGTGCGGCTCTCCATGGCCTCGCGACTCGCCAACTTCGCATCCGTGGCGGACGTCCCGGTGACGGAGTTGTCGAGCTGACGGAAAGGGTGGGAATAGTTTTGTCAGGAAGTCTCCCTTATTCTCCTCTCATTTTATATGTTGCGCGCCTGGATAGCGGCGTATGTTGGTCTGCTTCTTATCGATATATATATTTATATAATCTGTGCCTCTTTTACTATCGGCATTTCAATACAACCGGTCTTGTAGTGGTGTGCAGCGCACTTTTGTTTTTGTGGGAGCACTCACGTCTGTGCTGTCTAAAGGACTTCCCGACAGTTTGTTGTTGCACCACAACGCAGTGTATGAGCTTCGAGTCAATGCGCAAGGAACAGCAAAAGAAAAAAAAACCGATAATAACAGTCAGCTGAGCGAATACGAGGCACGCCTCCCTCATATTGTCTTTGCAAGTAGCTAGTTACGAAAAGAGCGACAGGAAAGCACTTTTGCCGGTAGTCATGGCTTGTGTTGGCTGCAGCGTGACGAAGGTGTGTACCGGCGCACTCCTCTCTTTAAATTTCTCCCCTTGATTTGTCACTCTGCTTTCCTGCCCCATCTTGTTATGTTTTTCTTCTGCCTCTGTTAACCTTGGCAACGTGTGTTCCTCAAAAAAAAAAAAAAACAATAAAATTAATAAATCAAACATGCAAAAAAGAAAGACAAGTTTGAGCGCACAAAAGGTGCGGGAGCTCTGCGCTTCTCGGTGACTCCATCGCTCACCGCAACCTGCGAGCCTTGTATGGTGAACATAAAGCAGCATTCTTGCAAGGATCCCCCCCCTTCCACCACCGCAACACCAAACTCATACACGCACCAAGAGACGCTGGCACCGACAAAGAGTAGCATCGCCGCGCAGAAATTAAAAACAAAAACCAACAAAGAACAACAACAACAGCAACAAATAAAACACGCTCAGAACATGACGTCGCCACGTGGCCACCAGCAGCGTCTCTTCACTGACGCGTTGTTTCCAGAGGCGCTCAATGCCCAACTGTACGCCTTCGCAGCACGACACGGACTACAGAGCAACGTCTGGGTGCCGCGGAAGGCCTTCGAGGCTGCTCTGAAGCCTTATGGCATTTTCATCCTGCCCACCGCGGCGCTTTGCGATGTCTCCCTCGCACCGGGAGGCGGTGTGGGCGAGGTCACGGAGGCCATCGGCTCAGACCGTGTGCTGGTGAACGCGGAGCACACATCGAATCAGCACCTGATGGAGCGCTTTCGGGAGTTCTTGACGTCCCGGCTGACCACGCCGGTGCTACCGCCAATGCGCTTGGAGAGCTGGCTCATTCCCCATGCTCTGTTGGAAGATCAGCGAACCCTTCTATCACACGACCGTTTTCACCACGTCGAAGCCGCGGCGTCCTCCTCGCTGCCTTACACGTCCTGCGCAGATACAGGAGGCGGGGAGTACTTCAGCGCTGTAGATGGGCCCTCAGCGGAAGTGGCGGGCGGCATGGCGGATGCGCAGGGCAGCGCAGTGGGGCAAGAACCGGACTGCATTCTCCAACCAGAGCCGCAGTGGGACAACTTGCCACCCTTCCAACACCCCCTCGCGTTGAACGGATCGCTGATCCTGGGCACCGAGGTGGCGTCGCGGCTGCTACAGTGGCAGCAGCAGGGGCATCATTACAGCAACTACTGGCGACGGCTGTACAGTGCGTCATCGATGCGGCAGCGCTACTTTCACACCGGCAACACCGAGTACCCGGGGCGGTACAACCCTTACTTTTGCGTGCGCTACATCCCGCACAACTACACCGCGGCGACGTTCCCCTCCGACATTGCGCGTCTGATGCGGCACCGCGCGGTGGAGTACGGCTACGTGTCACGGTTGTGGCTGACCAAGCTACAGGGCGAGAAGTTCTTCGGCTCCCACCTCCTTCCCAAGCGCGCGACCGACTTCCCGCCCATCTTCTGCAGCACTCACACCGGTGGACTGGAGTGTATTGCGTACTACTGCGCAGATCAATTCGCTGATAGCGCTGAGCTTTTCCCGTCGAGACGAGAGATCGATCTGGCCGCGAAGGGCGTGTGGACTGCATCGGCCAAGATTGCCGCCTATCCCCTGCTGCGGAAGCTGCAGGCGAAGTACAGCACAGAGACGGCACGCGCCGGCGGCGAGCGCACGGGCGTAGACGTGGCGATGCGCGATGCGACCCGCCACACAGAATTCTGCAAGGTAACGGAGGCGTACAAGACCATCCGCCTCGTCGGCTACACGAAGAAAGCGAAGGAGACGCAGTTTTTGGAGTGGTCAGGCCTGGAAAAGGCCTTGCAGCGTCAGTGCATCCTCTGTGGATACCCCACACCTGTTTTCATCTCCCTTCAGATTGTCCACCGGCTTAACCTGCCGCTGCGGAGTGGTGAGGAGGGCGTCGTGCAGACGCGGTGTCCCACGCAGCTTTCCTACCGCAACGCATGGATTAGCGGGGACTGCTGGTTCAACGTTGCCCAGCTGATCGAGCCTGCCGTCGGTGCTGAGCTGCTGCACCACTGGCCGCGGCACTTCTTGTCGCGGCAGCGCTTACACGGCGAACTGGCGGCGCAGTGCTGCCGCCTTCAGATCACAGGGCGAGCCTGCGACACGGCTTGTCCCTCGCCGGCGACGTCCAATGCGGCCTCTGACACCACTTCCTGTGAGTGGGTGCCGCTGTTCTTGGCAAAAGTTGCGGGGTGGAAGGTGAAACCTGGCGCCGCTGGTGTACCATATAAGCCCTACGCGTCGAGGTCTTTCAACCGGTATGCGATCACAAACAACGTCTTTTATCGTCTTGCGGACGTTCTCATTGACGCCGAAACGGTGGACTGGGTGCGGCGGTACACCCCTGTAGATGCGATGGGCCGCGCGTACCTGCGTGGCCTTCGACAGCTGCTCACATTACGCGCTCTCGAGCGGGGCTACAAGATGCACAAGTGGATCTCTTTGGGCAGCGATGCTAAAGACCATGTTCATCTCCCGTTGCGTGCAACACCGGCCCCTGTCCGCCCCGGTGTCAGCCCGCTGGACGCTTCGCAGTACTACTTCTCACAGCCACCTTTTGTGCGCTTCCGCTCTCGTCTATTCGTGAACGTTGAAGAGTTGCAGTCGTCACCGTCGCAAGGCATCAATGATGAGGCTTGTGCGCATGCAGCTGTCAACCCAGTTGGCGGAGCGCCAGAGGAGCCTGACGCGCCGTTGCAGCAGATGAAAGAAAAAGAGCGGGACATGGTAGAGTTGGGTATCGGTGCTTCCGCCGAGACGCTTCATGTGAGGGAGAGACACATCGACGATGCTGACCTTTTCGAGGTGGCTGCACGGAGCAGTACTAGTGAAGATGTGGCGGAAGCGGAGCTGCCCGTTGAGAGTTTTGACGATGAAGATGCAGAATTATTTTTTGAACAAGAGGAGTAGTTTTTTGTTTTTCTGCTTATGCTTTATATTTGTCCTTGTTGTCGCCAGAGCAAGAGGCGTTTTCCTTTTTCACATTGGCAAAATATTCACATCCATTTGAAACCAGCTGTGCGACAGACGGACGTTTTGATTTTATAGACAATCTGCTATTTCTCCTTGTGTGTTCAACGGAGATATATCAACATGTTCTCCTTGAATGATGGAGATGCTGCTATGTTATTGTACTGCTAATTCTCTTTTCTGTGTTTTTATCTTTAAACGTGTGTCTGTGTGCGCAAGGGTTTAGGACCTCCTTTCTTCTTTATCCGTCCTTCCCATTGCGTGGTCAAGAGAACATGAAGCAAACAAACACACCGTCATACAGACAAGCAAGCACTCTAATCGACATCAATAAATGTCAAAGCGCTCGCCAACTATTCTCAAATATGAGATGCAGCTTTTTTTTTTCTGAGTCAGCAACAACGCGTGGAGAACGACACCGGCTTTTTTAGGCACACACGTCTTGCGACGAGTCATAAGGAAATCTTTTTTTTTTCACCCAAACTTCTCTGCTGTTCAGTGCGAGGTTAGCTGTGCCCTTCAAACCTAGCACTGAGTCCCATCTTCTGCCTTTCCCCATGGTTTTCATTAAACTCCTTCACTTTTGAATTTTTTTTGTTTTCTCTCTTCCCCTTTCCTGTGCTTTTGCTTCCTCCACTCGATTCACAATAGGCCAAGGTGTCGAGAACAACAACAACAACAAAAAAAATTGCTTTCTCTTCAACTTATTCTTTCTTTCTCCCATAGACGGAGGCATACAGAGGTTTCTCTTGGCGTTGAAAACAACAACAACATTGACAACAGCAACAACGATTAGGGCAAACAAGCGGAATTGTCTAAGGTTTGTCGGTCTCTTTCACGCACGTGATTGAAAGAGTGTGTTTTCTCACTTTTGAAAAGCTCGTCGAGT
This sequence comes from Crithidia brevicula, assembly GCA_030849845.1. Taxonomy (NCBI): domain Eukaryota; phylum Euglenozoa; class Kinetoplastea; order Trypanosomatida; family Trypanosomatidae; genus Crithidia; species Crithidia brevicula. Next base: position 95,637 of record JASAOD010001967.1, read on the forward strand.
GCGTACAGGAAGGCGCAGCGTGCCTGACCATTGCAAGGAACGCACTGAAGTTCCAGAGGCACCACAAGTGATTAATCGAAAGAAAGGCTTGCACTTTTTTTTTTTGCGTTAAGTTATAGAATAAAACATATCTGGAAGTTGGGTGCTAGGCTACGCGAAGTGGCAGCTACACGCACAGAGTCGGCTGGACAGCGCACCATACACAATCAACCGGTACTATAGAAAAGCCTTATTCCATGGCGGCAGGTCGCGGTCGAGACACCGCCGGTAGAAAGCGTCGTCGCGAGCGCGAGGATGATGAAGACGCCGCTGCTGCTCCGCCTCCCGCACCCCCACCGCGCGGCGCAGTTGCTGCCCAGGATGCCGGGGAGGATGACGAGGACCACTCTCCCTCCAGCGAGGCCGGTGACGAGGAAGGCGAGGACCTCTACGGTGATAACTTCATGCAGGATTACCTCGAGCCCGATGAGGAGAGCGAGGTCCTCGAGGATGAGGTCGAGGACAATGACTGGATCGCCGACGACGACAGCTCCGTCTCTGAGATCTCGGAGAGCGGGCGGATGGCGGTGGACGCGCTGCTGGAGCGTCGCCGTGAGAAGGCGGAGGCCCTGGCGGAGGAGCGGCGGCAGCTGGAGGAGGGCATCTACAGCGATGTCGACGACGAGGATGACGATGGAAGCAGCGTTGGCGATGGTGCGGCCTCGTGGGCGTCTGGCGACGAAGGTGATGGCGCGGAGAGGGCTAACGGTGCCACTGCGCATCCGCACGAGCGCAACGGCGGAGGCGGCGCCGACGACGAGGCTGTGGAAGGCTATGGGGACCCGAACGACGACGCGTACGTGCGGGGCGATCTGGAGGCGATGAACTTCAACTGGCGGCAGCCGCAGGGCGAGCTTGTGGAGTGGCTGGCGCAGGAGCTGCCGCGGCGTGTCATTAAGAACCGCATCTACAACTTCTACCACAACTACATCGTGAATGACGTCAGCGTCTACGAGGAGAAGGTGAACGCGATGACGCGCGAGAACGACATGAGCTTCCAGCTCAGCTACGACCACTTGAGTCGTGTGTACGATAGCGTGCTCGCTCTCTGGCTTGTGGACGCGCCAGATCCGATGATCGAGCTTCTTGAGGAGGCAGCGAACTACTTCACCTTCAAGCTCTATCCGCAGTACCGCAAGGTGCACTCCCACATTTTCGTGCGCGTCTGCGACCTGCCGCTGTGCGACCCCATCCGCGACTTCCGTCAGATCCACATGAACGTGCTGGTGCGAGTGGAGGGAGTGGTGATTCGTCGCTCCCCCGTCTACCCGCAAATGGACGCCGTGAAGTACGACTGCGTGCGCTGCTCCTTCATCATCGGCCCCATCTTCCAGCGCGGTGACAAGGAGCAGCGGGTGAGCATGTGCCCCAGCTGCCACAGCAAAGGACCCTTCCGTGTCAACATGCGACTCACCGAGTACCGCAACCATCAAACCATCGTGCTGCAGGAGTCGCCTGGGAAAGTGCCACCGGGCCGCCTGCCGCGCAGCCTTGAAGTGGTCCTCACCAACGACCTCATCGACCGCGCCAAGCCTGGCGAGGAGGTGGATGTGACGGGAATCTACCGCAACAACTTCGACCCGCTGCTCAACAGTCGTCAGGGTTTCCCCGTCTTCACAACGGTGCTGCACGCCAACAACGTTATTCGCCGCACTACGGAGCTCGGAGTCTTTCGCCTCCCCGACGACGAGCGGCAGCGCATTATTGAGCTGAGCAAATCGCCCAACATCCGACGCAAGCTGATGCGCTCCATCGCACCGAGCATCCACGGCCGTGAGGATATCAAGCTCGGGCTGCTGCTGGCGATGATGGGTGCCGTGCCGAAGGATATCGGTGGCGACCAGTCGCATCGCATTCGTGGTGACATCAACGTACTCATGGTGGGAGACCCGGGCTGTGCCAAGTCGCAGTTTCTGAAGTTCGTGGAGAAGACGGCGGATCGCACGGTGTTCACGACTGGCCGCGGCTCCACCGCAGTGGGGCTGACGGCTTCCGTGCACAAGGACAGCGTCAGCGGCGACTTCGTGCTGGAGGGCGGCGCTCTGGTGATTGCCGACCGAGGCTGCTGTCTCATCGACGAGTTCGACAAGATGTCCGACCAGGACCGCACGTCCATTCACGAGGCCATGGAGCAGCAGACGATCTCCGTCGCTCGCGGTGGCATCGTCACGACGCTGTCGGCGCGCTGCTGCATCATCGCGGCGGCCAATCCAACGGGTGGCCGCTACGACCCCTCCACCTCCTTCGACGCGAATGTGAACCTGACCACGCCGATCCTGTCGCGTTTTGATCTCCTCTTCGTCGTGCGAGACGAGGTCAACGTGGAGCTGGACGAGCGTCTTGCCGCCTTCATCTGCGACTCGCACATGCGCAATCACCCCCGCACGCAGGAGGAGACGCGGCAGCTGGAGCGGGACCGGCACGAGGAGCTCTCCCGGCTGCGGTACGCGCTGGAGAACGCGTCGACGGAGGGCGAGCGCGAGGAGTACGAGGAGCGCCTGCGACACCTGCGCGAAAGCATCGAGGACCGCTCGCGCTACGAGGACGACGACCCGAACAGCGACAAGCCTCTCCCACAAGCGCTGCTGCGCCGGTACATCCTCTTCGCTAAGAGTCACTGCTTCCCACGCATCTCCAACGTGGATCCCGACACCATCGCGCGCCTCTACGTGGAGCTTCGGCAGGAGTCGAAGCATGGCGGCATTGCCATTACGGTGCGGCATATGGAGTCCGTGATTCGCCTTTCCGAAGCCCACGCGCGGGTGCACCTGCGCGAGTTCGTGACGGACGAGGACGTCACCGCCGCCGTCTCCCTCTTTCTCCGCTGCTTTATTCAGACGCAGAAGTACAGCCTGCGCAGCGCGATGGAGGCTCGCTTTCGCAAGTTCCTCGAGTCGGACACGGAAAGCCTGCCTCTCATCCGCCACCGCATCAAAGTGGCGGTGCAGACGGTGCGGCACTTCGAGCGGCAGCTTTCTGGCGGTGTGGAGCCGACGCAGGTGCGCATCGACGTGGCCGAGCTGGACCACTACACAAGCAACATCTCTCAAGAGGCGTTGAATACTTTTTACAACAGCGCTGACTTCCGTAAAGAGTATCGGTTGATCCGCGACCCCGTCACGCACGCTCCCCTGCAGATCGAGCACACGCTTGCGTAGAGACGTTATGCTCCTTTTTTTTTGGTAAGAAAAAAAGCAAGCCGTTTCTCGAGTCGTTCTTTGTTGTTACATAATAATTTTAGTCATGCGAGAGCGAACATAGATGGTCACCTTGCTTTTCCTGTTTAACTGCTCGTAAGTATTACAAGTTTCCTCTAACTCCAACCATTTGTTTTTGCCAATACACGAATTTGTTCTATTTTGTGTTCTGAGCGCTCACCGCCGCAGATGTCTTTGCCGTCTTGTGTTTTTTGTTTTAATTGATATTGGCTCGGCATAATCCATCTTCAATCGTGCGCTGACTTTTTTTCATTGGATTGTGTTGATTCGCTTATGCGAATGTCACAGCTGCGACCCCGCGCTTCTGGCACGCTCACACCACACAAGTGCCTCCGAGCTGATAGATTTGCTCACTTGTGTGGCGTGTGTGTGTTGGAGTATGGACGTTCTTTTTGAAGACTTCCCCTGCGTTTTCTTTTATCTCCCCTCCCTCTTTCTTCCCCCTCATTTTTCCCCATTGGCCTTCTTGGTGCCGCTGTTTTTTTTTTTTTTTTCATCGCCACTGCCTCCGCGTTCTTGCCATGTGTTTTTTTCTATTCTCGCTGAAACTGCTTTCGACTGCTAAGATCACTGCTTGATACGGACCTCCGCTAGACTATTCCTTCTCGCTACGCGCGCTGAAGAGCAACAACGAAGGTTAATGGAGGCAATTCATGTGGAGCTCTCACCCGGCACGGAGGTGAAGTGTCGGCCCTTGGTGGCCAACTCCCGCACGGAAAACGCCGAGTACTTTCATAGGGCCTCGCGAGATGCATATTACTACGATGACCACCACAGCAGCAACCAAGATATTTACCCGTCGCGTTCGCCGCTGCTGCAGGCAACACGTGCCTCGGCGGAGGCCATGCTTGAGGTGGAGCTAGACGCTATTTTGCGTGGGGAGACTGCTGCGCGGCATCGCAGCGCCGACCAAAAAACTCCTGACCAACGAGCGAAGCTGGAGCCCTTTCTGCACCCGCCGCCTCCCTTGTCTCTCTTGCCGTCCCAGCGACCATCAATGGAGGGTGCCGTAGGAAGAAGCGCCACAGCGCAACCGCGAGCAAAAAGCGGGTCGCCTGTGTCGCAGGCTGATTGTGGCTTCCGTCGGCGATGCGCCATGCAGCGCAGCATTGATCGCTTCCTCACCGCCAGCGAGGACCGCGATGGGGATGCGGCAGGGCGAAAGAGCAGAACTCTAACAAGTAGTCTCCGCGGTGCTGAAGCTGCTTCCATCACCTCGTCATCTCCACGAGTATCACCGACGCCGAAGAAGGAGAGGGAGGGCGGCGTGATAGAGCTGACGCGGACTTCCAGTGCCCTCTCTCGGGTGCTGTTCGACACGACGCATCGCAGCGCCATGAAAAGCCCTCGTCCTGTCGGCGAGGAAGAAAATCGTCGCTCACGACTGGCCAACTCACCGGATGCGGTGGCCCCGATCAATGGACTTAAACCGTGTGTTCTGCAGAACATTTCGGTTAACGCCACATCTGCGCCCCTCACATCGAAGGCCAAACAGCGTGCATTGAGGCAGCCTGCAAAAGACTCCCTGCAGCCGACCTCACCCGTTGCCGCTGGTGCGCAGCTGCAGCTTGATGGCACTCCGACAGGGCAACGTTCGTGCAGGACAGGAAAGGAGCAACTTCTTCTGGGCGGTGCAGAAATGTTAGTGACGTGCGACAACTGCCAGATGTCACTGCGACTATTTGTGTTTTACGCTGCCCATGGCAAGCCTTGCATTACTTTTTGTCCGCTCTGCGGATGCCGTACTGCCTCGACGCCTGAATGACGCAGCAACACAACAATTTTTATTATTATTATCCTAGATCTCGGATTGTCCGGCAGAAGTGCAACATCTCCCAAAATGATTTTTTTTTTCCTTTGCGTTCCGCTTCCAAAGCACACAATCCTCTCTCTTTGCTTTCTCTCTTTGTTGTTTTAGCTGCTCTAGAACAGAGCAATTTCGATATTTTTTTCCCTTTCTGCTTAGACTGTTTTTCTTTCAAGATGTTTAGAGGGATGTCAAATAAGTGAACAAATGAAGATGCACACACCAAAAAAAGTCAACTTCTGCTCGCCTCTCCCAGCTTTCTTCGCTTCATTGTGCTTGGAAGAGAGAGAAGAAAGCAACACTAACATGCGCAGTGGCAGCCAAGACGTCGAGCTGCTGCACAACTGAAAATGAAAAATATTTATTGGCAGATGTAATACGATGCCCCCTCAATCTTTCGCTATTGCTTTTGCTCCTTATTTCTTCTTTTTATCCTTATGCTTTCGTGGTCAACAATCCCAACGCATTGGAATGCCTACATACACACTCTTTACAACGACCCCAAAAAACAAAAAACCTGGTGTTGCTCGAAAAGAAACGAAAAACAACAAAAACAACCTTGTTTCTTCGAAGTTTGAGGGTCTTGACGCCTCTAGCAAACAAATTCATACACTCAATCATGCTGTTCAATTCTGTCGTTGGCTGGGCCTACAGCCACCTCAGAGGCGTGGCGAAGCAGTACCTTTTCAACGAAACCTTGGGTCTTGCGCATGAGATTCTGATGGCGGACAGCATCAGCGATGCAGCGGAGCTTTTCATCGGAGCCGCCGCAAAGGGCGGAGAGTCATTTTGGATGGACTTCATGCTTGTCTCTAGCGTGTTGCTGATGGCGTTGATGCTGATCACGTGCGTTGTACGCTTCTCCATCTGGATTTGTATCGGCCTGCCCCTCGCTGCACGGGACATTGAGCAGATGCGCGCGGGAAAGAAGGACTACCAGATCGAGGCTGAGCGGGAAAAGGCCGAGCGGAAGAAGCGCATTGAGAACGGCGAGGAAGAGGCCTTTGTGCCACCAGAGAAGGACCTGGAAGAGATCTCGCAGCTGCTCTCCAAGGTGCGCCAGAGCCAAGATCCGAAGGCGGGTGGGGCCGACAAAGCCAAGGACGCAGCGGCTGCGAAGGAGCTGACCTTCACAGCCACGTCGCGTCGCCCCGCCCAGAACGCACGCGCCACCCCGGCGTCGATCCTTCGCGGCTTTCCGGAGGTGGACTTCATGGCCGTCTCTCCCGGGCAGCGGTACCTCCTCGTTGGGTGCCGCAGCAAGCGCAAGACCTCGTTGTATCCCCAGAGCGACTCGACCGCCTTCATGGAGCGTGGAAAGGAGCTGCAGGAGAAGCACTTCACCGACGTCAACGCTGCTGTCACCACGGCGGTCGGGTTGGAGAAGAAGGCGGAGATCTTTGCGGCGAGCTTCTCCTCGGACGACGCCCGCCTCATTGTGGGCGAGCGCTTCACCGACAAGTTCGTCTGCTTCACCTTGTCAGGCCGCACCAACGTAGGTCTTGTGCAGGTGTGGTCGATGAAGCTGCCCGGGCACCGCCTCGTCTCCTCGGTGCCGCGCTGGAGCGTTTTCGGGACGGACGGCATCCTCAGCATCCTCGACGCGACGACCGAGGTGGAAGCCATCCTGCGTGGACCCGCCGACACGTCCGCCGCGCACAAGGAGAAGTTTAAGGTGGGCAGCGCATTGTCTTGGGCGGTGTGCGACGACCGCATCGCCCTTGGTGGGGCGTTCCTGCGCGAGCCGCGCCTGGCGCGAGTGGTACAACGTCCCTCCAGCGGCGGCATCGCTTTGGACACCTACGCGGTCTTTCCCAACCCACAAAAGCTGCGAGTGACGGCGCTGGCCTTCGTCACGCCAAGCGCACCCGAGTTTAACACGCGCAGCTACCTCGTTGTCTTTCAGGAGAACGGCGTCGGCACTATATACGATATGTCGTCGCTGCAGTCGCAGAACACGCCGCAGACGGTGAGCACTTTCGCCGACACGGACTTCGCCGAGTACCGCAGCAACGCCCCCGTGCGCATCATCACCGCCGTCCGCGGGAAGGCGTATCATGAGGTGCTGCGCCTGGCCCTCGTTCGTGGCTCCAATGTGTCAGTGTACGAGCAGCGTGGGAAGGCCGACGAAGGAAGCTTCCAGATGATCCGCATTGCCGACGTCTTTGACGCACAGGAAGGTGATGCGATTCGTGATGCCGTTTTCTTGCAGAATGGCTTGGGGCTGGCGACGTGTGGCAACGCAGATGGCCGTCATGTCCGCATGTTCACCCTCCCTGGCGAGGGCAAAACGGCTTAAGGCGTGGAGATGAGTGTTCTGCCGGCATCTCTCTTTGCGAGAGAAGGTGCACAAACGCAAATAAACATTCAACACTCAAGCAAAGCTGTGTTCTCACGTTGGGAAACTCTATTTTTTTTTGTTTTCTTGGGGTTTGCTTCCCCTCATGCCTCCCGTCTTTCCTATTACACGATGGAGCTGCGAGACGTACCCTATTCGAGTATGCGCGTGTGTGTGCCAAGGAAGGAGAGCGGAGAAGAGGTCGCCGTGCGTCTTTGTATGCTCCTATAGGTTCTGTGCAGCACTCGGTATATTTATGTTAACTCAAACTCATCTCAAGAGCTTGTGCGTGAGCTCCTTACCGCGTTTCGGGGGAAAAAAATTGATTCTACTGAAAACAACATTCAATGTGGGCGCACAAACAAACAAATAAAAAGGTTCCTTATTGCGTTTGGTATGACGTGTCTAGGCCGCTGAGCAAACCATGCCACTTTTCAGAGCAGCTCTGGTACGCTGCGTTTGCAGTTCAGGGCACCGACGGAATTTCATTCTTCTATCCGAGCAAGCGTAACGGTGGGCCGAGGCTATCGGCTTGTGCCGGGTTGACCCGCACTTCTTTTCAGACCTGTCTTGTCCCCTTCACTTCTGCTCCACTCCTGCATCCTCCCCTTCCTTTTTTTTTTTATCATCTGCATTCTCGTTTACACCGGGATGTTTCACGCTGCCGTTTGTGTTGCGTGCCCAGCTTTTTTGAGCTTTGGGTGTTTGTTAGTTGCATCCTGGATTGAGAGCTGTGTGGATTGTAAAACGTTGACAGACCCGCTCGCCAGCAGTGCCTTCTTTTTTTTTTTCGGTTGTCATCTTCTGCGGGCAATTTTAATCGACCTTATTGTTGTTTTTGTCTCATCACTTTCGGGCGTGAAAACCTTGAACGTGTGATTCAACTTCGTCTTTGTCCTGCGACGCTGAGTAGCTATTTGAGTCAGAAACATCACAAGTTATTTACACAGCGGAGTGCATTCCCTATCTGTTGAGACACACGCACACACACACACACACACACACATACATATACGCATATATATTCAAGCTTGTCGAATAATATGAAGTTTAATCCGAACTCTCACAAGAAAGCGCGGAAGAAGATCTCGTTCAACTCTAATCGGAACAAGGTCCGCTTCATTCGAGTCCCACCGCGCTCGCAGAACCAGAAGTTTTGGTTTACAGAGACTCAGCGTGTGGTCAAGAAGGGGCTGAACTTCGAGGTGGAGCCGGACATCATGATCGAGGTGAACATCGAGTGCCGGATGCAGATCACTGCAATGGCGCGGCGGCCGCTGTCCCACGCTGCGCAAACCGCCGCCACTGCGCGCATGGCGAAGGGTTCGGCGTCATCGATGGCCTCCTCCTCCCAGCGCAGCTATGTCGAGGTGCAAGAAACGAACTCGCTACTGTGCTGTGACGCACGTGGGCAGGATCGATGGCAGTGCATCGGCTCCGTGGGTGCGAGTGAGATGAAGAAAGTGCTAGTGGTGATGCCGCCTGGCATGTACCGGGTGCGGTGTATAGGCGGCGATGCGGTGCAGCTCTTCGCTCAAGCGTGGGACATTGAGCGAGAGCTTGTTTAACAGACGTAGAAAAAAGGGGAAAGCTGCTGCAGGATGATAAATCTTTCTCGGGTAGTTAGTTGAGCTCGTCGACGCTGCCGCTGCGTTTACGATTGTGCATTTGTGCTCGTGCGTGCCCTCTCACCTTCCACGTGCCCCATCCGTCCTGTTGATGGAGGGGCGTGCACGTTTCGGGCGGAGTCCGTTGTTTGGATTGTGTGTGTTTTTGTTTTTGTTTTTGTTGTCTCCATAATTGCGTTGGGCAACACTTGTGCGGGTGTGTCGCCTCCTCTTACGCCTCTCCTTTCCCCGTGCCCAACTCGGCGTTTGGCCGAGTAGTGGTAGACTAAAAAAAGTGTCGAATTTCACAATAGATCTATTGCGTTCGTTTTATAATATGTGTTTCTTTTCGTTTATGGGTAAAACCAAAATATCAACAACAACAACATGCATCTCGAAGCTAGCTGTTGTACAAGCTTAGCTGTGGTGGTGGGCCGCTCACTTCAACTGTTCGTTGTGATGACATGAAGGTTCGCGCGAAAGAATTCCACAGCATAAGGAGTTAAGACAAACAACGTGAAAAAGAGAGAAGCGTCCAAATGTATAAAAATCCACTTTCTTTTTCTTAAATGGAAAGAGAAAACAAAACATCGGACAGCGTCAAGCGGTGTGGTGTAGAAGCGCGCGACCCCTCTTTGTTTTGCACCAGAGCTGTGCACATGATGGGAACGTAGAGGACGAACAAGCTGTTTTAACAGTCAGTTATGAGAGTTGTATTTTCTCACTTCTTTCCTAATTTTTTTTTTTTTAAATCCCATTCTTCTCATTTATCTATCAAACGCGTATCGCTGCACTTCGCGCGTTTATTGGTTTTCGCTATCTGCTGCCTTCGACGTTTTTCCGGATCTTCTTCTGGGGTCGTCGCTGTCATCCTACACAAACGGAAACACGTGTTCTAATCCGCCGTTAAACAAACAAAACCATACCCTCAACACATCTGTCTTCTACAGTTAATACAACTGAGTGCATATCTTCCAGAAAGCGTAAATCAAGGGCAAGACAGCTTATTATCATCTCCATAATTTTTTTCCCTCGTTGATTCTCGTCCGTGGTCAGCTTTGAAAAAAACAAATAAAAGCATACACTCTTTTTATTTATTTGTTTCTTCATTTTCCTTCAGAAAAGTTTCCCTTCACCTGGATCCTTTTGCTGAAACCTCATAGACCCTTCCTGACCTGAGCTTCAGCCATTCCGAACTCCACTTCGCTCGCCTACTCCCATACACGTTGGTTGCGTTGGATTCGACTGTTCTGATACATATAGAGACAACGTCCTCCGCTCCTTTCTCTCAACTTCATCAACTCCGGTTTACTTCTTTGTTCCTCTCCTTGTGAGCCATATATCCTTCCTCCCCACCCTCCTCTCCCACCTATAGACGTTACCGCCTCTCGTTTCGGCATTTTTCCGTGTGTTGTCGTCGATTCTTTTTTCCTCCCACTTTCATCGCCATGTCCGAGGCCCTCCCCACGGTGCTGAAGCGCAGCGGCGAGGTGCAGCCGTACGATGCCAACAAGATCCACCGCCGCTTTGAGCGTGTGATGGACGGCCTTGACTGCGACCACCTTGATATCGACATGCTGACGGAGAACGTGACGCGTGGCATGACGGATCAGATCCGCTACGACAAGCTGGAGGAGCTTGTGGCGCAGACGGCCGCGTACTCGGTCACTAAGCACCCGGACTACGGCCGCATGGGTGGCCGCCTCTGCACAACGGCGCTGCACAAGAACACGAACGAATCGGTGCTGGAGACCTTCCGCCTCCTGCACGACCACGTCACGCTGCAGACGAAGAAGCCGTCGCCGCTCATCGCCGAGGACGTGTGGGCTGTTGTGCAGGCCCACCACGAGGAGCTGCAGGAGATCATCGACTACACGCGCGATATGCGCTTTGAGTTCTTCGGCTTTAAGACGCTGGAGCGCTCCTACCTGCTGCGTGTCGAGACGAAGCGGGGGGAGATGAAGATTGTGGAGCGTCCTCAGCAGCTCTTCCTGCGTGTGGCCCTCGGCATCCACCTTGGCGACCTCAAGAACGTGCGTGAGACGTATGATCTGATGTCCCAGGGCTACTTCACGCACGCCACGCCGACGCTCTTCAACGCGGGGACGCCGAAGCCGCAGATGAGCTCGTGCTTCCTGGTGGCCTCGAAGGAGGACAGCATTGATGGCATCTACGACACGCTCAAGGAGTGCGCCGTGATCAGCAAGGCGGCGGGTGGCATCGGCCTGCACGTGCACAACATCCGCGCCGCCGGCAGCTACATCGCCGGCACGAACGGCACGTCGAATGGGCTGGTGCCGATGCTGCGTGTGTTCAACAACACCGCTCGCTACGTGGACCAGGGTGGTGGTAAGCGCAAGGGCGCCTTTGCCGTGTACCTTGAGCCGTGGCACGCCGATATCTTCGGGTTCCTGCTGCTCAAGCGCAACACCGGCAAGGACGACCAGCGCGCCCGCGACCTGTTCTACGCGCTGTGGATCCCCGATCTTTTCATGAAGCGCGTGAAGAGCGAGGGGAAGTGGACGCTGATGGACCCCAGCACCTGCCCGGGCCTCAGTGACTGCTACGGTGAGGAGTTCGAGCGTCTCTACGAGCGCTATGAGGCGGAGGGCCGCGGTGTGCGGACGATTCAGGCGCAGGAGGTGTGGTTTGCTATTCTTGAGTCGCAGATCGAGACCGGCGTGCCGTTCATCCTCTACAAGGACGCGTGCAACAGCAAGTCGAACCAGAAGAACCTGGGCACCATCAAGTGCTCGAACCTGTGCACGGAGATTGTGGAGTACACGTCGCCCGAGGAAACGGCCGTGTGCAACCTCGCCTCCATCGCGCTGCCCCGCTTCGTGGACGTCGAGAAGCAGGAGGTGAACCACCAACTGCTCTACTCCGTCACGAAGCAGATCACACGCAACCTGAACCGCGTCATCGACCGCAACTACTACCCGGTCGAGACCGCGCGGCGCAGCAACATGCGCAACCGCCCCGTCGGCCTCGGTGTGCAGGGTCTGGCGGACGCCTTTATTCTGCTGCGCCTGCCCTTCGTCAGCGCCGAGGCACAGCGCGTCAACTCGGAGATCTTCGAGACGATTTACTTCGCTGCGGTGGAGACGTCGATGGAGATGGCGAAGGAGGAGGGCCCCTACGAGACCTTCAAGGGCAGCCCGGCCAGCGAGGGCATTCTGCAGTTCGACATGTGGAAGAACGCACGCCCGAACAGCGGCCGCTGGGACTGGGACAGCCTCAAGGAGAAGGTGGTGCGGGTCGGCATGCGCAACTCCCTTCTGCTCGCCCCGATGCCCACCGCGTCCACCTCGCAGATCCTGGGCAACAACGAGTGCTTCGAGCCTTTCACCTCAAACATCTACGTGCGCCGCGTGCTGAGCGGCGAGTTCCCTGTGGTGAACAAGTACCTCGTGATGGACCTCATCAAGCGCGGGCTGTGGAACGAGACGGTGCGCAACGAGATCATCTCCTACAACGGCTCAATCCTGTCCATCGAGGGCATTCCAGACGACCTGAAGGAGCTCTACCGCACCGTTTGGGAGATCCCGCAGCGCAAGCTGATCGACATGGCGCGCGATCGTGGGCAGTACATTGACCAGTCGCAGTCGCTCAACCTCTTCCTGCAGAGCCCATCGTCGGGGCAGATTACGTCGATGCTCTTCTACACCTGGGAGAGCGGGTTGAAGACTGGTGTGTACTACCTCCGCACGAAGGCGGCCGCCGATGCGATCAAGTTCACCGTGGATGCGAAGCGCATGAAGGAAATTCAGGCCATTCAGGATAAGGAGAACTCTCAGACGCGCTCGTCTCAGCGTGCGTCGCAGCAGCAACCGGAAGAGTGCCTGAACTGCGGGTCGTAAGGAAAAGTCAGGTCAGGTCTCACGCACCCCTCCCCCTCCCCCCCACAGCGTCCCGACTGATCTTCGCTCTTTCTGTAGTTCATGTGTGTTCCGTTTGCGCGTTCTCTCTCTTGTTTTCTTCTCTTGCGAAGACTCATCATCGTAGCATCCGGGGGAAAAAAAAAAGGTGGAGCAGGCAGCGAATGCATGTGATGGCGACAGAGGTGTGTGGGTTTGATAGCGGACCGGTGCACGTACTCGCACACGCAAAGGAGTGCGGGCGTGTGTGGAGCGCGTCGCTGTGTTTTCTCGTCTCCTGCTCCGCAGCGCTTTTTTCTTTTTCTTTTCTTTCGGTGCTCGAGAGGGCGACGCTGAAAGAAGATGAGGTGCGAAGGGCGACTGACGGAGGTGCGTGTCGTGATGCTCAGCTCTTATTTGTCACGCGCTCCTCGCTGCCCCGTATTATAGAAGACCTCTTTTAAGTTTTTCTTTTTTTTCTTTTGGTGTACTTAAGCTAAGCCTCACCCTACCCCTCCCCCTGAAGTGCTTCTAAGGTCATTCTTTTGGAATGCGTTTTTGTTTTCTCTCACTCTCGCCCTCTCCATTTTGCTTTTTTTTTTCTGCGTGCTGACCTTTCCGGAGCGGGATGGGGCCAAAATTAAAAGGGGGAAATAAAAGAGAAAAGATGACATCACCAATCCCGCGCATTGCTACGTTCGCTGCGTGTTACGCGGTTCGAGTGAAAAAAAAAAAAAAAACAGCAAAGTGAAAAAAAAAAAATGGACTTCCTTTTTCTAAGATACGAAAGAGAGAAAACAAGTGAGTGAGAGGATGAGAGCCATGTGGATAAGCTTCGCGGTGTTTCTTAACGTAGCTACGCACCTCTTTCTCTCTTCCTCCCGTTGCTCCTCGCGATGTCAGGAAGGGGATCGTTGTGGAGCGCCACTGCACGGCAAGAGCCTGTGCTGGGTCGGCGCTGGCGCGGCTGTCTGTGAGCTTCATCGCCTTGCCAATGCTGGCAACCTTTGTTTGGGGGGAGGAGGGGTTGTGGGCTTGCCGGAATCCCGAGCTCCTGTCAATAGGGAAGCACGTGTGTGCTTACACACTCGTTTCGTTGGTGTTTCTTCCTTTTTTTTTTGCAGTTCTCGGTGAACCCGTCCGTGCTTTAAGATCTTCATACACACTCTATTTATTTAAATTCCACTCAATGCGTTTCATGCTATTTTCTATGGCAGCTATAAACAAAGAACAAAAAGGAAAATGAAAAATGAAAGAAAAGTTGACCGCAGCTTCCAAGACACCTCTGAGATTCCAGCACGAATGGATTACGTTTACGAAAAATGGAAAAGGAGAGACAGCAGTACTACTCACCCTTCTGATGCTCTCCAAGGGGGAAATAAGAATGAAGTGCTGATGATCTTTGGACGCACAGCTATTGTACTAATTTGCATGTTCGTCAGCTCATTGTTCTTTTCATTGGCTTCTCTCACTCCAATGGTCTCGCGCAAGAGTGCTGTCGATGTGCATGTGAGAATGGGAAGCTGAAATCAGCTACCTGTCAACACGACAACCCGTTATTTGCGTTTTTCTCTCCGCTGCGCTTAGAGGACGCTTCTAGCGCTCACTGGCTTTGTTTCATTGAGATTCTTTCTTTCTTCGTATTTTCTTCCTTCTTTGTTCATATTGTTCATCACTGCATCGCTTAAACAAACAAAGCAAACAAACTAGGGCAAACAGAAGCCACTTTGGCTGGATTTTTTTTTTTAGCTCGCACCGAGTTTGATGCGTTTGCATTTGTCTCTTCTTCTGGCATCATTATTTTTCGCTGCACCACGCCAACGCTGCTGAACATTTCTGCATACGAAGATCGAAATTAAAGGTCTTTAATTTAGAAATTTGACCGTTTTAAATAGAATACATTACTTTCAACAAACACTAGAGTGTATATACAACTTCTTTGATCAACATGAAGCGGCAAGCACCACGCACGTTGGCAGCGGAGCCGTCACCTTCGCATGCACAGACCATCCCCGAGCTTCGCCTCGAGGTGGGACGACTGGAGAGAGTCTTGGAGGATCGAAAACTGTTGTTTGTCGACCTTTGTGAGATGAGCGGCACATCAACAGCTGTCACGCCAGCCGCCGCCACCGCTGCGTCCTCCAGTTTACCGCCTGTTGCCGCCGCTGCCGCCTCGAGCGACCTGGCCGCGGAGGCAGAGCAGCTCACCAGCCGCAACGCCTTTCTCTTCGGCGAGATTAACATGTTAGAGGCGATGGAGCGCAGGTTTGCCAACGACCCACGTGTGCTGGACAAGCGCAACGAGGTGAGGCTGGCGCGAATGCAGATCGCCCAGGTCGAACGTGAGATCGCAACTTTGCAGACGGTGAAGAAGCGTCGTGATGTTGGCCTGCGTGCGATTGGCAAGTCGGAGGAGCACGCACGCCGGGTACGCGGTCAGCAGCACGAGATCAACGCCGAGCTCCGCGAGGAGGTGAAGCAGCTGACGGAGGAGCTTCGTGTCTTGGAGAAGACGGACATCGACATGCACGAGCGGTGTGCGCGGCTGCAGGATCACCTGAGATTGTCTGTGACGGACGCGGATGTGGCTCAGCTAAAGGATGAAATTGCGCGCTGTGATGACGACATTCGGTTCTTGTCGGAGAAGGAGGCTGCGTGGCGGCAGCGGCGCGCCTCTGTGCGTGAGGACGGCCACCGCAGCGTCGCGAGGATGCGTCGTGAGTGCGCCACCCTAGAGGAGGAGGAGGCTCGACTGCAGAAGCTACTGCTGCACAAGGACTTGGAGCTGAAACGGAGTTATCAAGCGGTGGGTCGCTACGGCTTCGCTGCTGGTGTAGATGGCAACGCCGGTGGTGCCAATGCGTCAGGTGTGTGAGAGAGAGAGCGGTGTTCGCTCGCTTTTCTCCCTCTTTTTTTTTTCACGAGTTTGCTGCCTACATCTTGGCCGGGGATCAGCGTCTTCGGCATTCCACTGACCTGGCTTTACTTTCCATTATTCCCTCTGTGTGCTTTTTTGTTTGTTTGAAAGATCTGTGTTGCTTGCTGATACTGGAAAAAGGAAATGCTGCTTTTTATTTCTTTATAGATAGAACAACAACATTACGTGACAAGCGAAATACACAATTATTTGACCAAAGCTGCATTGAGCGGGAGATCAACGTGGAATCCCATACTCCACGCTCTTCTACTTCCTTCCACCTCCCTGACTTTGTTCATGCCCTGAGCTGCCTTTTGTAAAACAGCAACCACCCTGCACCTTTCTTTCTTGAAATGATTCCCTTAGTCGTCAGCCTCCCGAACTTTCCTGCATCAAAGACAGCCTTAAGAAAGGATAGCACCGAGGTGATGCTGTGCTCCACAATGCTACATACATTTCTTCGTTTCTCCTTACGTTTCTTTGTTCCACCCCATCGCTTACTATTCCCTTCATTTCCCTCTTCTTCTTCTTTCTTGTTTTTCTCAACCCTTTTGTTCGAGCTGTTTTGCTGTCTTGTGTTTTCTCTGGGTTTCTTCTTCTTCTCTGCAAACTGTTCTTGCACATTGTGGCAATACGCTTTGCTTCTGTGTTCGTCGTCTGTGTTTCGTATCGACTTTGCGCTACGTGAGCGGATACAATCACCTACGCTCATGCATAACAACACACACACACACACACGCCTACATCTATATCTAATTGTCTTTCAATCGACGTTTAAGCAGGTGAAAAGTGGTGTATGTTCTGCGCAGCGCGGACCCGTTCAACCTCGTTCGCAACCGTTTGACAGAACCGCCCGTGTCACCGTATCTATTTTTTTTTTTCCTTCTGTTCTTCGGTCGCACCACTCTTTTT
This sequence comes from Crithidia brevicula, assembly GCA_030849845.1. Taxonomy (NCBI): domain Eukaryota; phylum Euglenozoa; class Kinetoplastea; order Trypanosomatida; family Trypanosomatidae; genus Crithidia; species Crithidia brevicula. The sequence goes on from JASAOD010001967.1 coordinate 112,332, forward strand.
CTTCCTTTCGTACTTGTACTTCTCCCTTGCTTTTCCCTTTTTCTATTTCTAGTCCAACAGGTTCTAATTTTTCCCGATTCCTCCTTTTTTTAAATCTTGTTTCTTGAGATCTCTTTTCATTCCCCTACTTGTATAGCTACATCTTTATTTGCTCATGTACATCTGTCTGTCGTTCTTTATGCTACGGTACAACTCTTTCCTCTTGCTATAGATAAAAGGCATCGTTTACTCTTTCCGTCCAGCTGATTTTTTTTTTGTTCGCGCGGTAAGACTCTTCGTGTGGACTAGGAAACGAGTAGCTCCGTTCTCTTCGTCTCAGCCGTTCCTCTCTCTCTCTCTCTTACCCCACCTGGCCCTTCTAAAACAAGCAAACAACACTGAAACGGATTTTTTTTTTCTTCGCTGCCGTCATTGCACTTGCACACACGCATATAGCTCGACGCATTCGATTATTCACTTGTTTTTTTTCGGATATCTTTACGTACCTTTTAAAAAGAAAAGAATATACGAAACGCTAACATATCTTCTTTTGAAAGAAGAAAAGGAGTGGCTCCAATCTCCTTTTTTTTTTCTCTTCGTGTATTTTTATTTCTCTCTTTTTCACCGCGGCAGGTGAACCTTGCCGTTGCTCACGCGATTTTCTCTTTCAGCTTCTCTCTCTGTACTTTTATCTTTGTACTTTCCGTTTTCCTTTCTCCCTTTATTTTTGTACATATTCATCTCCGGCTCTTTTATTTTGTATTTCCGACGGAAAAAAACATTAGGAAATCACTTTCAAGTAGATAGATATCTATAAGTGAAACAAAGAGGCTGCAGCTGGCTGTATTTTCAACAACGCGAAGCAGAAGAACAACAACCAAAACAAACAAACAAACAAACAAACACACACGAACCATTGGTATACAACTTCAGAAAAGCATTTTCACTTGTTGCGTCTCTCCAACGTTTTTTTTTCTCACTTTGAAAACGCAGCTACCGCAGAACGTTGTTCCCTCTTTTTTTTTCATTTAGAAGTAAGAGAAAAATCCTGCCGATTTTTTTGAAGAAAAAAGTAATAATAGGTTATTAGGCTTCTTCTTATTGTTGCGATTGCATGACAGTGTTCGCAAGAGCTAAACAAACAACACTTATTTCTACTGCCATACCACTAATCAAAGCGGGAACAGAGAGGCAGGGGACTTGAAACGAGTGCTTTCTGTGCTGATTTTTCTCTATCTCCGTTTGTATCATAGCGAGTACGACGTTTTGCTTGTTTGACAAATTTTTTTTTTTGTAAGTAGCTTAGCATCTTTTTTCTTATCTTTTGATTCTCGTTGTGCCTAATACTTGAAAAAATATATATATATATATATAAATATTTATTTATCTCTTTAAAGATGCCCGGGAGGATCTCTAGGAGTTACGGGTCTGCCAGTGAGCGAAGCAACGAAACCCATACGCCACGTCTGACGCTGTCGCCCATTGAGAGTGTCCTCGATGGAGGCGATCGCACGAGCCGCAGCCTCAGCAAGATCCAAAGCACTTTTTCCTTCACTACGGGTTCACCCGAGACGCCGTCGCGGCGTGGCAGCGCTGTGGACCACAACTCCTCGCTCTTGCGCAGTGCCGGCATGACCACGCTGCTGCGGCCCGCCAGTGGGACCTCTTCCTCGGCTCGTCCAACACAACCGTCTCTGCTTTCTCCCAACACCAGCCCCAGACGCGTGCTCAGCAGTCGCTCGCCGACGGAGTGGGCCGCTGAGTCTGAGTTTGCTGGTGCGTCGGAGCCGAGCGGGCTGCCTAGCATTGGCGACACCCCGCCGCCAACGACGTTGCCGCTGCCGGGGCTCACCACCATGTCCTTTTCGGGTCCGCGCAACTCGCCGTGCTCGATGGGCGAGCGCACGACGCCGCTGCTTAGCGCTGCGAGTGCCGCCCCGACTTCCGCCCAAGCCGATGCCTCGTCCACGGCGGGACTGGGCATGGAGCTCATGACGCCGGGCTCTTCCTGTCCCGGCCGGTCCTTGACGTTGCTGGAGCGGCGCACCAATCGCGAGCGCAGCATGATGAGCATCTCCTGCCTCTCCGGCCTTAACGTGGAAACCATACAAGCCAGCATGCGCGATGTCGGCGTTGGGGTCGCCGCGGATACACAGCAGAAGTCGACTCCACCGACGCACGGGTGGTCCAAGACGGTGGCCTCCGCTGCTCTCCTGAGCGACTACAACGTGCCGCGCACCACCGCCGTCGCCACCGCAGGTGCGGAGGGCAGTCCAGCACCCACCGGCCCTACACCGTCCGCCGCCGCCGCACGATCGCTGCCAGCAGCCACGCCGGCGTGCCGGGGCAGTGGGGCCGCAGCGGCGCTTCGGCGTTCGAGTCTCTCGCCCCCGCAGAGTGCGGTCGCCATGCCCCCCAACGGTGCGGTGACGGCGCTGACCCCGGCCTTGGCGCAGTGCAACGGCAAGGCCGCAGCGGCGGGCAAGACGCTGGACTCGATTCCCGGGGCAATCAAGGTGGCCAGCTACAACATCCTCGCCAGCCGCCTTGCGTCAACAGACTTGTACCCGCACTGCCCGCCATCTGTGCTGAGTGAGGAGTACCGTGTGAATCTTGTGAAGGAGGAGGTACGGGCCATGGACCCGGACATCCTGCTGATGGAGGAGATCAGCGTTGCCGTCCATGAGGAGTCGCTGGGGCCCTACCTCAAGTCCACGCTAGGGTTGGAGGGCCACCACGCCGTTATTACCGACCGCAATGGCCAACCGCGCTGCTCGACGCGACCGCCCACCGCTAGCAGCACGCCGGCGTCCTCGAAGGGGCCGTCCAGCACGCGGAAGAAGTTCGACGGCCTTAGCCTCGCCGCCCTCCGCGGCACAAACGCGACGACGACGACCACCCCACTGACGCCTCCCTCTCTCTCGGGCACGGGGCGTGGGGCGGGTGACGTGTTCAACGTCGCAGCAGGCGAGGGCAGAGGGGGCGACCCCTGTCTTCCCCCGCTCGTGCGCACGGGTTCGAATGGCCAGCCGCCATCGCGTGGAGGCAGTGGCATTCTCGCGTGCCCGCCACCAATGCGCCGGAGGGGCTCGCGTTCGCCTCAGCCGCCGCACTCCCTCACCTCCATGGGAGCCACCCACACCACGATGGGCACCGTGAACGGGTCGTCCGCCACGTCGCCCTCGCACGCCGTGGTAGGTCGCCCCAGCAGCAGCAGCCTCAGTGGCGGTCCATTGCAACTCGCATCCATCGCAGGCGCGGTGAGTGCGGCAGCGGATGCCGCACGCGAGTCCGGCGCTCCGCCCAGTCCGCGGAAGGCTGCGGCGGGGCTCTCACACTCCAGCCCAGGGACGCCGGCGGAGCTGCCGAACCCCGGGTGCAGCGAGAACCATCGCCGGATTGAGATGGACGGCGTCGCCATCTACTACAAAGCGTGCCGGTTTCGTGTGCTGGAGGTGGTGCCCGTGTACTTCAACGCCCTTGCCGCGGCAGAGGACCGCTTAACACCGTACGAGCATCAGAAGCTGCAGGTGAACTCGCACAACGTTGCCCTCATCACCGTGCTGCACGACACCTATGCCCTCGGCCCACCACACATCTATATCGTCGCTGCGGTGCACTTTATCTGGCAGCGCACAAACGCGCAGCTGTGGCAGGCCCATCAGCTGCTCCGCGTCGTCGAGGACCTCAAAGGTCGCTACGGCAAGTGCGATGGTGATCTCGTGTCAGTGGCCCTGGCACGTCGCTCCACCGGGGCGGACAGCATGCTCACACAGCCGCCCAGCCTGGTCGACTCGCCGCTGCACCACGAACTGGGCAGACCGGGCATGCGCCGCGACCTCCCTTTATCCTCGTCCCCCGCGAGGCGGCCGAGCGTGCCACACCGGCCCCACACTGCCGCCCCGGAGACCACGGCGGAGGGCGGCCCTTCTTCTCTCGATCATGCCGCGTGGCGCCGCGAGAGCGTCGTGTCGACGTCGACGGTGGCGGGCGTGGCGCAGGTGACCTGCCTCATCGGGGGCGACTTTAACTCCGACCGCAGCGGTCCGGTCATAGAGTACTTGCGCACCGGCCGCGTGCCGGACGGGGTGCAGGTGATGGAATACTGGAAGGCCACGACGCCCTTCAGCCCGGCGCACCGGCGAGACACCAACGCGGAGGTTGCGGCCGAGACGTCGGAGGTCACAGTGGTGGTCAGCGATGGCGAGAAGGACGAGGAGGCTGCGCACGAGCCGCCGCCGTCGCTGCCGGTCATCGTGGCTCACGCCCCACCCAAGCGTCCACCAGCGCGGATGCCGGTGCTGGAGACGACAACGATGCCGCCGTCCGACTCGCTCAGCTGCTCGTCCCTGGGCTCTCCCCCGTCGCCGACGCAGCCGTCCATGCAGCCGCATCAGCAGACGCATTCGCCACCGCAGGCGCTCGGCGTGGACAGCGCGGTGCTCTCCGATGACGAAAACGCCGCCTTCCTGCTGCAGCCGTCGACGCCGCCGCGGCACCGCCAGTCACAGCCGTTCGCCGGTCGACTGAGCGACGGAACATGGGCAGCGGTGGACAGCGTGCTGACCACGCCCATAAGAGACAGCCACGTGCACGACAGTGCGCCGGCGCGCATCTCAGGCGCGGTCGCTTCTGCGTCCCCGCTCGGCGCGGAGGAAGGGCCGTATCAGCTCGCCTGCTTGACCAAATTCAAGTTTGGTCGCGGCTCTGCGTCGCTGGTCACGTCGCCCATCTCAGGCAGCCTCGCCGAAGCCGCGGTGGATCGCAGCGCAGCGGAGTCGGGAAGTGCTCCCACCGTTGCCGTTACCCCAAGTGCACGCGTCATGGCAGCGGTAGGCAACACAGCGGCACGGACGCGGGGACGCAGTCAGGACAGCCAGTGTTCGCTGTCGCACAACAGTCGGCGGCAGAAGACGTTCAAGTCCAGCTCCCGGGCCAACGCCGAATGCCCCGTCAACGGATCTGGGGTCTCCACCTCGCTGCATTCGCGTCGGCAGACGTCGCCGGAGGCGTTGCGGTCAACAGATAGCAGTGCGTTGGTGGAGTTCGCCGCAGGTATCAAGTCGGCATCGCGCAGCCACAGCATGAGCGGGCTCGAAAGCGTGCTGAGCAACCCTTTTGGCACGCCCGGGTGCGCCATGAAGCTGCCGCCGCCGCAACCGCAACAACAACAGCAGCAGAGCAACGACGCACCGAGACCCGAGCCCAGCGACGCAGCGCAGGCCTCTGAGGAGGATCTGCAGCCGCCACCGCCGCCGCAGCGCCGCTCGAAAACGTCCGGGCGCCCACAGACGTTAACACCGACGCTGCACAGCCCTTTGACGGGGTCGCCAAGCGATGCTGTGGGCCTCGTTCTGCCCAGCAAGGCGGGTGGCCATGCCAAGCACCAACGCGTGAAGCCTCTCCCGGCCTTCTCCGCCGCCGCGGCGATGGTCTCTCTTGGCGACGGCAACGTCTTCGACTCGCTCATTCACCCGCAACTTTCCCAGATGGACAACTGCGAGCCCCCACCGGCGCCGAAAGCCGGCGCAAAGCGGCGCTCGGTCAACGAGGCGGCAAAGACCGTCTCCGGCCTCTCCACCAACGGCACGTGCAGCTGCAGTACCCCACCGGCCTCCCCACAAGCGTCTCGGCGGCGCACGGATACCACCGGCATCACCACCCTCGCTGCTTCAGCCGAGCATGGGCGTCGGGCGGGCGAGGATGACTGGCGCCTGTCCCCTGCGTCCTCCGCCTCTGCGTCGTCGCATGGCGTCCCATGGCCTTCGGTGTTGTCTCAGTCGACGCTGAGCAAGCCGGCCACAGGGCTGGTCGACGATGTGACGCACTCCACGCGCTTCAGTGACGCGTACGCGCCGTACTGCTACCGCCATCCGTCTCGCGTGTCGGCGGTGAACCCATCGACAAACATGGAGGGCAGGGTACTAGATCACATTCTCTACGAGGACGATAACGTGGTTTGCGGTGCCGTGCTTCGCCTCGGTGAAAAGCAGGAATTGCCCAACGCGCGCGTGCCCAGCGATCACTACATGATTGGTGCGGTACTCATCCCAATCCACGAGCTGCATCGCTCGTGAGAGATTCTTACATGTGGCTTTTTATTTTTTCTCACATTTTAAAAGACTGCGTCCGGATCGCGCTTTTGTGCGTGTTGCATATACTATTGTGGGCTAAAAAGGATGAGAGAGAGAGGGTAAAGGAGTGACAGCGGAAAAGCCGAAGAGCAACCCTGAGACGCGATCTGTCAGCAGGCATCGCCGGCGACATTTATTTGTGTATTTTTTTCTTTCTGCTTCTTTCTCTTCCTCTCACCCTAACAATTCACCAAAGATGTTATATTTATAGAGAATGCTAAGGCACTCGTAAGTCGCCGCTGATCGGAGAAGAAAGCGCGCCATTTTTCTTATTGTGTTTTTCTTCTGTAGCCCATCCAATCTGCTCTGTGCGGTTGACACAAAAAAACAAACAAACAAACAAACAATTTGTTTTACATGTAAACTTATCTTTTTTTCTATTTTTTTTTGCCTAGGTGATTTTATCCTCATTTTATACTTTTTTCTCGTTTCCCAGGCCCCGCACACATTCACTGGTATCAAAGAGAAGAATAACAGCTGCGCATGCGTGTGCGGGTGCAGCGCTCGACCCGCGACCAGAGCGCAAAAAAAAAAGGGAAGGAAAAAGAAAACACTAACGAGCTTATTTGTAGATACACGCGCACGCGCACGCGCGCTCGCTCGTTTATTCTGCGCGCGAATTTTCTCTTTTGTTCTTCTCATGGTCAATATATATATATTTACATGTATTTGGGTACTTTGTTCTACTTTTTGTGCTTCAACAAAGTAAAACATTCAACATAATAAAACAGAGAGAAACGGTCTCGTCTTGGATTTTTTAAACATTTTCTCACGCATCTCAGCGTCTCTCTTCTTTTTTTGATCGAGCATTAAAAACATGTATATGAACTTTGCCTTTTTTCTGCGCTTCACATGTATAGGACATATATACTGGCAGTGCAGATCGGATGCTACCCTTCCCGGGGAAAAAAAAAACTGCCAGGGAAGAGGAAGAAGAGGAAAGGATGAGAAGCTTTTCTCAAAATTGCTTTAATTTTTGATGGAAACTTGTTTTCGAATGTGTCTTTTATGATGGCTTATTTATAAAGGAGGAGGGGTAGACCAGTCTTGATCTAATGTGTGTTTTTCGGAAGCGGACGCGGCAACATCAAATGCTCTCGGTCTTGCCATGTAGTGCGCAGACTCCCTACGTTTTGTTTTGCGCTGACGCTTGGAAGAGGGGTCACCTCTTTTTTTATTTCTCTCCTCGATTCGTGGTGTTCTCTGGCTATACAGCAGCTATAAAAATCAAATGAACAAACAGAAGAGTATCAACGAAAAAAAAAATGTGAATTATACACCCTTTTGCATGGACGTCAAGTCGCGACGTCTGGCAATTAAGACGAGGGAAATAGTTAAAAAGAAGAAGAACTAAATAGAACTATAATACCGTCCTCGTCAATACTTGCCAGGCTTCCTCGTTTGGTTGTTTTGACAGCACCGCGCGCATGCCCAATTTTTTTTTTTCTATCTCTCTTATTTTGCAAACCTCCACTTTGCACCTCAAATCTCCTCCCCATTTTCTATTTCTTTGGTCAAAAACAACAAAAACCAAAAACAAATATCACTTAATTAAACACCAACCGATAGGAACAACAACCTAGCTTACATACGCACCTGAACAAAACGCAAACAAACACACATACACACAAATACACACGCATACACACAAAATGAGCCGTACTGAGTCATCCGACGCTTCTCAAGGTTTTCGCAACGAGGACCATCTCCTCAACACAGATGACCTCAAGCACGCCCTGGATCTCGCCTTGAATCTGGGCAAGGCACCCGACGACCGCTCCGAGGGCGGCACCTACCGCCTCTTTGAGCTGCCCTTCTATTGTAAAAAGGTGCTTTGGGACGATGGGCTGGGCAACTCGAAGAACGCTGCGTTTCAGAAAATGTTTGAGAGCGACAGTTTCCGTGAGGTCTCGAACTCGCTGGTGAAGGCGCTGGACATGGACGGCGATGGAAAAGTTACAGCAAAGGACTTTCAGATGATGTACGACTCGAAGCTGACGCCGGCGCTCTCACGCAACCGCACCTCGCTGGACACGTGGCTGCCTTTTGTAGGCCAGTGCACGTTCGGCCTCGTGGCCGGCCTCGGCATCGGCGCCTTGTCGCGCAAGATGTACAGGGGAAAGTTTTGGATTGCCGGCACAGGCCTCGCTGCCTACAGCGGCCTGCAGTACCTGGCGCAGCAGAATTTTGTGAATCAGAAGGTACTGGAGGAGTCCTTCAAGGAGAAGGTGCAGCAGCTTGCGGACGTCAACGGCGACGGCGAGGTCAACCGTGAGGATATCAACGCGCTGCTGGAGAACCGCATGCGCTTCATTACGACAAAGCTGGGGCCTGGCGGGCTGGCGCCTGGTGTGGCTGGCTACGCATCGCTGGCTCTTGGTTTTGCCCGCGGTATCCGCTTCATCTAGAGAGCACCTTCAATTCTCTCGTGGGCTTGCATACGTTTCGATCGTGAAAGCAGCAAACTCGATGTTTATATATATACGGACTTGTGAGGGAGGACGGGGAAAAGATAAACATCTGAGCTGCTTTCGATTTTTTTATATATTTTTTCTGTTATTTCTCATTTATCTCTTCATCGCAAAACACACATACACACCCACACACCGTGCAGTAGATCGTTTCTCCATTTTGGTTCCACGTTTGAACCCCTTTTATATATTGCTGCCTGCTTACAGATTCTGGTAGATGCGGACAGTGCAAGTTTTTTTTTGTCTTCTTTTCTCTGTCCTTGATTTCAGCGTGCTCTTACGACAATAAAAGACAACAAAAACTCAACTTGAATTTATACACATCAGCTTTTCTCTTATAATCCATTCATGGACACTGGTACTTGAGCCTTTAGCAATAAGTTTCAAACATTTTCTGTTTTTCCTTTTCTCTACTTTTGTTATTCTCTACGAGCTCGCTCACAGCAAGACAGAGAGAACGACACACAAGTAAGTCAAACGAGTCGTATGGAATTGTTGAAAAGGGCAACTGGAACGTCGGCCACCGAAAAGCAGCAACACACTTGTTAATGTCTTGTGATCTTTTTATCAAAGCAATTATGTCTGCGTGTCGTATGGTGTAGCATCTTGCATAGCTGTCTGTCTTGATTGAAATCTGCGCGACAGTATGTGGAGCAAGAACGGAAAGCGCCAATATAGATAAACGTTCGAGTCGCATTGCGTCTCGAATTTTTTTTTTTCTCCGATTTTCTTCCTCCACCTTCTGTGTTTAATTTTGCTTTCTCATGTCTTGTCCGCAATGCGCTCTTTTCTCTCTTCACCCTTCTATTTCCTTCTCCATGCTCTTTGGTTTACCTCCCCGATGTCATGACTAAAAGCAAAGTACGTGTGGCTCAGACACACACTCACGCAAGCGCGTAGCGAAATCTGCATAGAGGTTCGTTTTTTTTTTCTTCTACGTGACCAACTTCTAACACACATACGTCCGTGATTCCTCAGAGAGAAAGATGTTTTCGGCTAGCACGGTGCTCGCCGCGCGCGCGTTGATTGATCGCAAGTCGCCGCAGCTGTGGGGTGCCCCGGGAGCCCCGATCATCCGCATGCGCGGTCACCACGTCACGTGGAAGTTTCAGTCGTACGACATGTTCGTCGAGCACACCCACCGCCGCCGCAATTCGGATATTCGCTTACTGCACTATTTGGGCAAGCACTGCCCACACCCGCAGAAGTCTCTCTGGTCGCCTGACACCCCCGTCACGCAGGACCGTCATCTGTTTATGCTGACCACGGTGGACGTGGATGCCTTTAAGTATTGGTTTGGCGTCAAGCGCTGCCGCCTGTCGGTGGGTCCGTGGAACATCTTAGCCAAGTCAGGATTGCTGCCGCCGTCGTACCGCCAAAACTCAAAGATCATGCCGAAGCCGATCTTCGATAAAGAGAACCTGATGAGGTACTACTTGGCGAATCGCAAGGATCAGCGTGTGGTGGAGCGGGAGGCGTACCTGAACTACAAGAATAGCATCGTGAAGACGCCGGACGAGCGTGCTGCTGAGCGACCTGTGGCGCCGTTTCTGTAGATATTTATTTACATCGACAAGCGTCGCTCAGAGAGATTGAATCGAGTGTGAGGCGAGGAGAAGATGAAGAGGTTCGTTGAATTTCGGTAGTAGTTTGTGTGTTGGGTTTGCGTGACAGCTCGTTGGCTTCCGTTTGTTTCTCGACAAAGATCGTTACAGTCTATAAAACAAATGCACTCAAGAATCAACAGACAAACAAACAAACAAAATAAAAAAGGCAGGTGCGAACATTTTTGTCGCTGATGAAAGGCAAACTGTACCTTTGACGGTTTTGTTTTTTGTTAGGGGATGTGGGGGTTGTACTGAATGCTCAGCGATCTGCTAAATTGTGAAATTCACGGTTCAAGAAGACAAGAGCGAAAAAGAAAGCACAACCTTTTTTTTCTGTAATTGTTTGAGCTGAGCAACGCCTCCAGGTCTTGTGATTGTTTTGTGATTGAGCGCAGCAGCAGCCGAACACATATAAGTAGTGTAAAGCATTGACAATAATTGTGGTGAACGAGACTAGTTTATCTCGCCCTACCAGCACTTTCTTCCTGTTCTCATTCCGCACCATGCTGCGAACTTCCTTTTTTACATCTCTTTCACTTCTCAATCGCTCTCATCATTGTGCAATACTATTGCTGCTGTTACGAACAATAAAATTACACCTCTTTTAATCGAAGCAAACCTAGTGGAAACGGTTTTTGCTGAGAACGAGACACGACTTTTTCTTTCGTCTCGACAAGCTCTCTTTCTCGTACACAAGAAAACGGCAACACCAGCCCCCCCCGAAAAGAACAACAACAACAATGGAGTCACCCATCAACCCGGCAGTCTGGCAGGTGCTGTACAACGCCGCGCTGGGCACGCTCTCTGCAGCGGCTCTCTACTCCGTGTACCACCAGAAGTACGACATGGAGTCTGGCCAACGTGCGGCCTTCAACGAGCTGGCCAAGGCCAAGACCGAGGAGGCCCGCACTGCAAAGCTCGCGGAGATCGAGGCAAGCTGCCGCCCAGACGTGGTCCGTCGCCAGCCCTCTGTGCGCATGAGTGCCGTCAAGTACGGCGCACCCATTGTTCAGATGGTGAAGCTGCAGAAGGACGGCTCGAATGTTGCGAGCGTGCGGACGGCCTTGAAGGCCATCCTGTACGTCTACGGCCCCGATGCGGAGGGTCGCGCGAAGCTGCACAGCCTGGGCGGCTTCAAAATCCTGCTGACGACGCTCAGCGAGGCTCAGCGGCAGGGGGAGGAGGAGTTGATGGAGGAGGTCGCCCAGGCCCTGGACGCCTTGACCGAGGTGGACGACTCGGAAGTGGTGCTCGACACCGACGTCCCGGTCGGCAGCGAGGGGGCGGCGGCGCTGGCACGCATGCCGGCGACCGTGAAGATGCTCCGCATTCTCGACCCGGAAGGCTCGGTGACCTTTCTGACCTCTCTCACCGGCATCTTTGCGAACATCTGCACGCTGGCTGAAGGCGCCGCAAACGTCGGCCGCGGCACAGACGGCCACTCGGGCATGTCATACTTTCTGCGTCTGCTTGATCACACCAACCGCCGCGTCGTGGCCAATGCCGTCACCGTCGTCCGCTTCCTTGCTCGCGCGCAGATGTGCCAGGACGAGCTCGTTGAGGCCGAGAACATCACCCGCCTGGCAGACAACTTGCAGGTGACGGCGGAGCCCATTGTGGTGAACTCGATCCTCACGGTGATTCTTGTCATGGCGGGCAGCAAGAAGTACGGCGAGGCCTTCTTCTCCGGCGTGGCGTCCAGCACCATTCCCGCGACGCTCTTCGAGCTGTGGGTGCGCAGCTCCGAGAAGTCGCTGCGCAGCCGTGCGGAGGTGCTCTCTCGCCTGCTCCTGCGCATTCCGCAGACCGCACCGGTGGTGGCGGCTCTGTTTGAGCGCTTCCGCGTCCAGATTGAGGAGCGTCGCCGGCGTGATGAGGAGGAGTACAAGCAGCAGATGCAGCAGATGCAGCAGAACCAAATGATGCAGCGTATGATGATGGAGCAGATGGGCATGGACCCTTCCATGATGGGGTAAGGCCAATCGCTTTGACTCTTGAAGGCGAATCTTCTCTATTTTGAAAACAGCATCAGCAACAAAAAGGAAAAGTTTTTGTTGTGCTTTTTTGTTTATTTTGGTTGTCACCCTTTTTCGTTGATTTGTCTGTTCATTTTATAATAATATTGTCGTGCAGACGACGCTACCAAACACTCGCACATACATACACACACATAAGCATTCACAGACACATGAAGGCAGTATGCGGGCCGATTGAGCTAGGGGCAATGACGTACTGTGGCGCTGTGCAAGGTAAAAGGAGCCTGTTGGTGTTTGGCGATGTGTGGCACAGGGAGGACGTGCTTTGTCTTTGTTCGTTTAAATCAGGTAAGTCTTTTTGTGTGTTTTTTTGGGCTTGCTATTCTTTCGCAGTAAGAGTTGGTGAGAATGGGCACTGTGCCGGCAATCTTCCGAGCTTTTCGTTACTTGAAGCCTTCTACTTACAATCGCTAATGATGTGTGTATGTGTGTGTGTGTGTGTGTGTTCGCGTGCATGAGTGTCTACAACATAAACAACAACAACAAAATAAGAATCAAACACCCGCACAGAGAAAACTTCTTCATGCTGGTCGCCTTGACGTGTTGAGGAGCTGTTTTTGCGGCATTAGTTTACTGTAAAGAGATGCGAGCCGCCTGCCACTCTTTGAAGCTGGCGATGCTGGCATTATCAATATACCCTGAATGATGGACGAGCTGATAGGTGGAGCTGCTTAGTCGTTCTACCCTTGAGTGCGCATCAAGTGATACCGCTTACTCGTCTTTCAGGTTCATCGAGAAAAAGGAAAGTGCAGCTGTACATATGACTTTTCTCTCTACAGACAAACAAACAAACAAAAGAGGAGGAAATGAAATATTAGTCTTTCTTCTCCTTATCAGCGAGAAACGCATGCACATTACTACTTCACCGTTATGTGTTCTGTCAGCACTCTCCTCCAACTCTCCTTCGTTTCTCTACTCTCTTCTTTTCCACCACTTGCTCCGCTACGCGACTTGGTCCGCTGCTAGGTAAACTAGTTTTCCCTTTTTAATTATTCCTGCCAACAATCGCGGCGCGAAGCTGTCGTGGGCCACAGCGGGACATAAAGCCTGGAATAGAGAGACGTCAGCTTAGGCAAAGCAACACTTAAAAAAAAATAATAATATTCGATAGCTTCATGGCTGACCAGCAGAGGCACTCTTCTGCAAAGTCGGCAGGGGACGAGGAGGCGCCGGAACGTGCCCCGGCAGCAGACATCGGTGTCGCTGATGGGCTTCTTCCTGACGAGGAGGAGGTGCCTGTATGCCAGCACGATGACTACGACGCCGAACTCTCCCTGCAAGAGCGCGAGGCTCGATGGGGCTTCGCGCTGAGCGATCTCCAAGCTGCCGTGAAGGTGGTGCGTGTGCTCTTCCAGAACCCGGCCCTCTACGTCGGCGACCCTTATCTCTCCGACAGTCGCCTCTACACGATGATTACCCGCGACCGCAAAACAAAGCGGGAAAACCGGGAAGTTTTCAAGGCCATCATGAACGAAGAGAAGAGCCGCAAGAAGCGCTATCAGCGCCTGCAGGACATCGAGGCAGTGCGCCGCACCGCCATGAAGCGCGAGCGCGAGGACGCGCTCAACAGTCTGCTGCTGACCGGCGGCGATGGCGCCAACGCACACCTGCCGCCGCTGCTCCTTCATGATCGACCGCAAACACTCGCCACAACTTCGTGCGCGGAGGAGGAGCAGCTGCACGGAGCAGCACCTTCTCCGTCAGACGCACGGGCGGAGCTGTCGCCCGAGTCCATTGTGCTCACGGCACAGGAGAAGGAGGTGCTGCGTCTTGTGGGAGCCTTCGAAAACCTCCTGCGCCTGGAGGAGGCGTTGAAAGGGGCGCCGGTGGAGGGCTACACACCGGAGGCGTCCGAAATAGCCTCTGCGCCGCCCTCGCCTTCAACGGACAACCCGCCCACCACGGGTGGCATTGGCGACCCGACGTCGTCGACATCTGCGCCATCTGCGATGAAGAAGACGAAGAATGAGGCCTCTAGAACTGCAACGGACGCCACCGCCGGCGCCGAGTCGACAGCAGAGCTGGACTGGACCATTATCACCCAGCTGACAGCGCAGGTGTACCGCTACCTTTCTCACCCCTACGGCTCGCAGATGCCACCGCCGCTCTTCCCCGGCGCGGTGCCGCCGAACGCGGTCGAGTCGCCGTTGGTGGTGCGAAGTTTTGTGCGTGGGATGAAGTGCCACGTGGCGCAGCGGGCCGCCGCCTTGGTGCACCTTGCCGGGCCCTCCAGCCCGACCAACGAGGCAGCGATTGCGCATACAGCAGCGAGGGAGGAAAGAGAAGAAACAGTGACCCTCCACGACTTTGTGCATTCAACGGACCGCGATCTTATTGTGCGCACTCCTTTGGCCCATCTGCACTCTATTGCTGGGCTGCGTACATTGGTGGGCGGCGCCGTGGGTGCGTTGTTTGATAACAGCGGTGTTGCCGAGGCGGTGGCGGTGGTGGAGGTGCCGCTAGACGACGTTCTGCGAGCCATCGAGTTGGTTCTCCTGGAGGGAAAGTCAGACGATCGCTTCAACCCAGTGGGCAGCGAGACGAGGATGTTTGGCGGTTCGCCTCCGCAGCTGCACATTGCTGAGCAGAGCCTGCACTGCTTCATCGCCCGGCGCCTCTACGGCTCGGCGCGCCTTCGCTGCTGCGGAGCGTCGCCGGTGCTAATTCAGCGCGGGCCGCCGACATCGAACTCAGAGGAGCCGGATGGGTATTGCATCTACGACGATGTTCAGCGCTACGCTGTTGAGCACCACGAGGACGACGCGCAGTTGAAGTTGAACAAGTGGATTGGCTGCCACACGTGCAAGGTGCGCTACAACCGACTTCATCCCTACTACTACAGCATGTGCCACCTCTGCGGGGAGTACAATTACAACAAGCGCCTCATGGCCCGCGACCTCCGCGGCAAGACGGTGCTGCTCACCGGCTGCCGCATCAAGATCGGGTATGCGATGGCGCTCTCGCTGCTTCGGTGTGGGGCGACGGTGCTCGGGACGACGCGTTTCATCCACGAGGCGGTTGCCCGCTTCCAGCAGGAGGTCGACTACGAGCTCTGGAAAGACCGCCTCCACCTCTTCTCGCTGGACCTGCGCGATATGTGGGTGGTGACGCAGTTCTGTGCCTTCGTCCGGCAGCGGTACAAGAAGCTTCTCGCCATCATCAACAACGCGGCCCAAACTATCGCCCGCACGCCGCAGTACACGGAACACCTGCGCCACATCGAGCTGAACCCACCGGCCACCCTGCAGGCCAGCATCCACGCGGATGCCGCGTCGTCCGAGTGGCACAACTTCTTTTGTCACCACACCACCGTCACGGTTGGGCAGGCGATGTCGATTGAGTACCACCCGAGCACGCAGCCCTTTCTGAACTCTGACGCATCCTCCGGCGAGGACGACGCCGTCATGGAGGAAGAGGCGAAGGCTGCGAAGAAGCCGAAGGCGGAAGAAACTGTGCAGTCTGGTATTTCAGCCTCTGCCGCGACTGGCTCCGCACGTGTTAGTGGGGATGAGAAGGATGATGCTCATCGGGTGGCACTGCGTACGGCCTGCGACCGCGCTCTGGTCTTTGATCGCTACGACACCCAAGCCGAGGAGAGCGACCACCGCGACAAGAACTCGTGGGTGATGAACCTTGCTGAGGTGCAAGGAAGCGAGGCCGCCGAGGTGATGGCCATCAACGCCCTCTCTCCGTTCATCCTGAATGGAAAACTGAAGGGGTGCCTCACCGACCGCGAGGGAGACGCGACACCCAACGAGCCGCGCTTCATCATCAACGTCTCTGCGATGGAGGGGCAGTTTTATCGGTTCAAGCAGACGACCCATCCCCACACAAACATGGCGAAGGCGGCGCTTAACATGATGACGCGCACGAGCGGCGATGACTACGCCGTAGATGGGATCTACATGAACTCCGTTGACACCGGTTGGATTACGGATGAGTCGCCCAAGCTGAAGAAGGACCGCCGCGCAGAGCAGTTCATGCTGTGCCCGCTCGACGAGGTGGATGCAGCGGCGCGGTGCTTGGATTTGATCTACACCAACAGTCGCGTGTACGGCAAGTTTTACAAGGACTTCAAGGAAATTGCCTGGTAAGACCTCTGAGGTTTTTTTTTTTTAGCACGTTCTTGTTTTGTGTCCGAGAGGGAGATGTGAATTGTTGGCTGATGAGCTGCTGTCCGTTGTGCTTTGCTTTGCTGGTGGATAACACTGATGACGTTTGGCGAGGGATAATCTGTGTTTGTAGAAATTCACGATGGGATAATTCGATTAAGCGTAAGCCCCTTTGCCTTTCGTTATTGTTTAAACTATAATATCCGTCGTCGATTAAAACATGCATAAAGTCACAAAGGGTAAAGGAGGCAGGAAAACAGTTCAAAGAGGACGACGGGGATTGCGATCGAGAGTCAGACGCGCTGTCAGCGTCGTGTTTAGGACGAGTTTTTTTCACTGAGTCGACGTGCTCTCTTAGCCTTTTATCCGCTTTCTCATATGTGATGGTGATTCGGCTTTGTAAGTGACAAGCCGACATTCAAAAAAAAAAAAGGGTGATAAACAGCAGCGTCTGTTATAAAACGTTTTTTTTTATTGTGCACCTCCGTCAGTGATTGACGCGTTTGATATTGCAGTAGTCCTCCTCGCGGGTGACGGCGCCGTTTTTTTTTTTTTTATACAAGAGCGCGTCGCAGGGTGTCCACTACAGTGTGCATTTGTCTCTCTCTCTCTCTCTTTCGCTCTTCATTCTCAAACTGCTCCTGAGCACTTTCTACACATGCTTTTGACCTGACACTCACACACATCCATCCATATCTTTCCGTTTTTCCCCTTTACTATCACAGTCTTGAGTAAGTGTTTGCATTGCTTTGTCTACTACACACTGAACGTGTAGGCACTTGAAAAAGAAAAAAAAAGAAAAAAAAGAAAGAAAACGAATATAGAAGCTCACTGCTCCTCCCTTACAAGAAACACCTCTGTATCACTCTGACACAGAGAGAGAGAGAAAGAGATTACCTTCTTTTGTCTTCATATCCGCTTTCATTGCACAATGGCGACTGAATACAACGTAGCAGCTCGCGAGGCGTTCACACTGCCGCGACCGGACGCGAAGTTCTCCGTCCACGCCGCCGAGCGCGCCATCAAGGAAGTGTGTGAAAAGATGGTGGGCTCTGATCGCCCTTACGTCTACGAGGAGGCGCAGCCACTCATCAAGGATCTCTGCGCCGAGATTCAACAGCGCCTGGTGCGGCTCGGGTACGAGCGGTACAAGCTGGTCACCCACGCCACCGTGACGGAGGCGGCCAACCAGGGCATGCGAATCGCATCGCGCTGTCTGTGGGATCCGGAGACGGACAACTACGCCTCCTACACCTACTCGAGTGAGTACATGCATGTGAGTGTCGCCGTCTTTGGTGTCTACTGGGAGTAGAGCTGTGCGCGCTTGTGCGAGGAGGCTGAAGTACCGATGTACAAGAGACGTTTATAAAAGAAAAAATTAAGCAGAAAAGCGCAAGTTAGTGCGCGAGATAGAAAACTCTTGGATGACCTTTAGAGAAGAACAACTGCCGAACTTGTAGTGTATATGTACTCTCGACGTTAGCTGCGGTGTGGCGCTTTGTAGATCGTTGCTTCTTACGAACATCAAGCGCCATATCCAGCGCAATTTAGTTATGTCTTTCGTGAGGGAGAGAACCACACTTACCTTGGCCAATATAAAAGAAGGCCAACGTAAACCTATATATATATATATATATCTTCTTTCGTGAAAGCTACAGTGTTTCGGAAATGAAGCAGCGAAAAGATGCCTTTCTTTGCTTGTCGAACCTTTCAAATTTGCCTCTTCTTTTCTTTCTCCGTTATTCTCTTTGTTTTTGGGTTCTATATTGATATCCTTTGACACCCCCCTCCACACTAAACTCGCAACCTCACTCGCAATCTATTCTTCCAAAATAAATAAATAAATGAATAAATACGACAAAGGGTGCGCTTAGTGAACCGCAATTGACATACACACAGGATGTCCAAGAAGCAGGAAGTCAAGATCTACGGCCCCAACGTGGCCAAGGACGTGCTTGTGTACGGCGTCGTGCACATCTTCGCCTCCTTCAACGACACCTTCGTGCACGTGACGGACACGTCCGGCCGCGAAACCTACGTGAAGGTCACCGGCGGTATGAAGGTGAAGGCCGATCGCGATGAGTCTTCCCCCTACGCTGCCATGATGGCCGCGCAGGATGTGGTGGCGCGCTGCAAGGAGTGCGGCATCACCGCCCTGCACGTCAAGATGCGCGCCGTCGGTGGTGTGCGCACCAAGTCTCCCGGCCCTGGCGCGCAGGCCGCCCTCCGTGCCCTCGCCCGTGCTGGCATGAAGATTGGCCGCATCGAGGACGTTACCCCGATCCCGACCGACTCCACCCGCCGCAAGGGCTCCCGCCGTGGTCGCCGTCTGTAAGGCAGGCAGTTCATCCCCCCGAGCCTCACGCATAGGCTTGCATGCAGCTCTCTCATACCTGCTGTGTACGCACGCTGCCGTACGACATGCTCCATTTTCCCCTAGCCCTGCCCACTCTAGCCTTGTGTTAGAAGTTTCTTCTTTTGCACATGGTGCTTTGAGGGAGTTTAATAGACCTTGGGCTGGATGGGTACATGGAAAACGTTCGTCACGGCAAATCTGTGTGAGTGCACGTGTATGTGTGTGTGGAGCTGGAGCACCTTAGCAGTGCAGCACAGTCGCTCCCTTTCCTTTTCTTTGGTTTCTTCTCTTCATTTATGATTTGGTAGTTTCTTTCCGACAAATACCCCCAATATTATGATGGCCGCTTTTGAGGTAAGACCGTCAGCAAAGGGTCTCCATCTCGCCGGCCATCCTTTACTTTCGTTTCGCTCTTTTCTCTGCCGTTGGCCTCGCCACGCTCTCCTCGCGGCAGCTGAGTAGATCGATGCCACCTCTTGGTTCTCCCAGAAGCGCAATTGCGTTTCTCATCGGGATCTTTCCCTTCCTTTCGCTCTCTGCTGGCTCACTGGCGAGCGAAGGTCTGTCAACTTCTCAGAGAGATATAGAGAAAGAAAGTCGATCAGCGATAAATCTGTGTGTCTTCTGCAAAAAAGAAAAAAAACGACAACAGCGATATTTCACAATTTCGATACTCACATGTCTAAACTTTTATTTTTCTCCCTCTGTCTTTTCCATCTTTCTTTCTTGGTACCAGTCTCCATTGCCTTGCATAAAGGCAATCAACACACACGCACACAGCCCGAATCGTACACCCGTCTGTCTCAGCATACTAAATAAACGCTTTTCGAGCAACCAAGCACCTTGCCAGAAAGCTCTCTCACCACGAGCCTTGCAACGTTTTTCAACGCGAAAGTCAAATCACTAAACAGACAAACAAAAAACCAGAGTCTATCCATAGAAAAAAATAATAATAATAGTACTGTTTGAGGATGAGCGCAAACATCAACTTTGCGGCGGGATCGGCTGCTACAACAACAAGCGGCACACGCCCCTCTTCGTCGAACACAGGCGGCAACGCTGCTGGTGCCACCGCCACCGCTGCCTCTTCCTCCGCACTTCCCTCAGATGCGAAGAGCAAGAGTCACATGATTCTGCCCTACGAAGTTCTCTTCAACCTTGTCGGCCGTCGCGTCACGGTGGTGTTGACCAAAAAAGGCCACGAACTGGAGGGCACGCTGCAGTCCGTGGACAGCGACAAGGGTGACATGCTTCTCTCTGAGGTGACGCACTATCATTGGCTGTCCGCGTCCGCGTCGTCTGCTGACAATGCTGGAGGGGAGGAGAGGGCTGCAGAGGCGTCACGCAGAGCTGAGGAGGGCTTTCAGGCTTGCTTTGGTGGTGGCGTGCGCAAGGAGGTGAGTCGCTGTAGCCAGGCGATGGTGAACAGCGCGTTTGTGGCCCTGGTGACCCCTACGCTGTTCATCCCTGCATAGAAGCGATGAGGGGGCTGGCCCTGTACATACCTCCTATTTTTTTTCTTTTGGTTTGCTATCTGTGTGTTCCATGCATCCTTGTGCGGACTGCCTCCTCTTTTGTTTTTGTTGTGATCACTCTGTGCCGATACAGAGTTCAGCAGCGGCTAGCTGTCATGCGCTGTTTATTAAAACACCCAAAAAGAAAAACAGTTACATTAACGCGGTACAAGTTACAAACAAGATGATGAAAAAAATTGCCTATTTGCTGCTCTACGGCTTTCAAATGCGCAGAGATGATGGCAACGCCATGCCGTGCAATCTGCCTTTATTGAAAATTGAGAAGTGTTGTGTTTGCCCTTTTCTTTTCCTCAGTTTAACTCCAGATCTTTTTATTTCCTCATCCTTTCATCTCATTCTTTTTTTTAATTGTTATTTAAACGTCTTGTCTTGTTGTGGTCGACTAACATTGCACTTCCCCTCACTCTTCAACTTTATCTGATAGCTAAACAGCGAGTCAACTAGATTTTCTAGTCTCTCACCAAGTATCTTTTTTAGCTTAAGTAAGTGACCTTTGCGTAGTAGAGGATTGAACTGTGCTTTCAATCCTTTGAAAAAAAAAATCTGTCTCCCCGTGGTACAATTTTACATCCGCACAGTTTCCGCACACCTTTCTGTCTAGAAGATGTCTCGCTGCGCGACTAAGATGTCTGGCGGCATGGCCCGCGCCAACGTCGTCGACCACGGTGTCCTGCTGAAGCCTGTGAGCTGCAACCCCTACCTCGGCGCCGTCCACGATGGCGTCTCCACGGGCTACATGCAGGGCTACGCTGCGCGTCCGATCCACTGGCTCTACCGCTTCCGCCACAACCTCCTCCCGCAGGGCATGTCGACCGGCTTCTTCTCCCGCAACCCGTACGGCCGCTACGTGCACTGGCTGGAGGTGAGCACGATTGAGAAGATGCGCATGCAGGCCCTGACCATGGAGTCGATGCCGTGCTCGATTGTGTCCATCATCGTGCTTCTGTACACAATGTGGTTCTCCTACCGCCTCACCTTCCTGCACCCCGATATTACGCTGTACAACCTCGGTCTCTGGCCCACCAAGCCGTGGGTGCAGCAGCAGCGCTTCAACAAGAAGATCGACATTGACCAGCCGGTCTACCGCTGGGTGCACCGCGTGCCGGAGTACATGGCGGTGGACCCGATCCGCGAGCTGTACAAGCTGGACGTGATGGCCAACGAGCCTTACCTGGAGTACGTGCGCGGCATGGGCCGGGAGAAGGAGCTGACGCTGCACACGAGCGAGCGTACCGGTGGGAAGGGCGATATTCTTCCGCTGAATATCCGCCACGAGGACAACAGCGGCCACCACCCCGGCCCGCTCACCTCCGGCCACGGCTTGTAGAAAGGAGGGGAAAAACAAACACACCAACACGCACACAAAACACTCAACAGAAGCGAGAAGAATAACGAACAGATGCAATAAGGGAAGTTGAAGGGATATTTTGAGTACGTCAACTATCCTGTCACATTCTCTTGCCCGTTCTTCGTTGGTGTCGTGGCGTCGAGCCCAAACACAGAAAAAAAAAGAAGGTGGTAAAAGTAAAGCCTTTACACACAGACAGACACGCACACCAACACATACCTTCATAGAGACACGCACACGCGCACACGCGGTTTTTTGTGCGTTGCTGCCCTTGAAGAGGATCGTGCATTAAAAAAAAAAAAAAAGAATATTTAACCTCACAGGAGGTACTTTACCCATATTAGCATTGACGCGTTCAGCACACTTTCAGCGGCACACAAGCGCGTATGTGTGTATGCATCTCGTCCGTATGAGAACAATCGTTTTCGCAATCTTTTTCTACTCAAAGACCCAAGCATATCAGTGTAAAGAAAAGAGAGAAAAAAAAATCGGAGTTTGCTGCGCCGCTGAGGTTTTTGTTTTCGCGGCCTGCCAGGGCTGCAGCGTTTTCTTTTCAGCAGTTCGGTTTTTTTTTTTCCTCTTTTCTTTTAAGTTTTCCCCACTTATGAACCTTATAATGAAACACATATGCACCTAGGGTAAAGCTATGGAAGGGGTGGACGTGCTGAGGAGCACCCATCAAAAAACAACTTAATTAATAAGTGGTCTCTGGGCCGAAAAGGGACAGCGCGTTCTCACAGATTTTTTTTCTTTTCTTTGGTCATTCCTGTCTCTCTTTCCCATGCCACCTTTTTTTTTTTTTGTGCGCCTTCTGCCACTTCCTCTCCCTCCGTAGTTTTCGAGAACCCTCCGTATCACCACAAAAGGAAAAAGCAAAAAGAAAAGAAGAGAAAGAGAAAAGATAGTGTTGTTTCCATCGTTGTATGTGTCAATACTGTGCGCTTTACAAAATCTTTTTTTTTTCTGTCCCGATTTTGGGACCACGTATTGCTATATTTGTCTATCTATGCTGTTTTTCTTTTGTAAGGACGGTGCGTTTTTAATTGTGCAATCTTTTTTTTTTTTTTTTTTTAGGCTTAACACTCATTTTATCACTTGTATAGAATTTATTTCGTTTCTTTTTTTGCTCTTCATTTCCTGTCATTTTACTTTATTTTCTCCTTTTATTATCTTGAACTATGGATCACTTTTTTAGAAGTAGCTGACTTGCGTAGCGCAAGGTAGTATTCGTTTGCGCACGCAGATGCAAAAGGGAAACCAAAAACCAAAATCAAAACCAAAATAAAAAATAATATTCAATAAGAATACCAGCACTAAAAAGAAGCACAGAGGTGGACGTGCGCTGGAGGAAAACAAACGGAAAAGGAGGCATCTGTGAGGGCAAGAGAGCAGCAACCGTAACATAACGAAGCCTCAATGGGTTTGCCAATGCTTTCACGTGTCTTTCTTCAAACAGTTTCCTCTTTTTTTTCGTGTGTGGTATTCCCCTTTTTGTGTCGTGCATGTTTCTGCGTGTGTACATCCATTTGCATTTCTCAGTATTCACGTACTTTTTATTTCATTTTCGAAACTCAACAACCAAAAAAAAAAAAAAAAAGGTGAAAAGAGTATCCACGTCTAGGGCTGTTATCAACCTTAACACGTACTCCAGTACGAGCACCTTTTCTTGTCAAAAAAATCGTTTTTTGCGTAGATGAACTTTGTATTGTGTGCAGCCCTTCGTGGGTGTGCCATTGCTGAGTTTTTGCTCTTTTTTAAAAAATCTATCTCTCCAGGAAAGAGTCCCAAGGCGCTGAGGTAAACTTCGTTTGAGTGCGTCTGCAAGATGAATCGATGTCGGCACCTTTTAGTGAGCCTTGTGTGCATCGACGACCTTCAACACTCACACTATTTTTCTCTTGCGTTTCTTCTCTCCTTTTTCGTCTCTGCGAGTTAAATCTCATCTCTCTCAAACATTCAGTCATCAACATCATCGAAAAGCACAGAAATTAACATTTCCTGTGGCTTCTGTGCTATGATCTGGACATTTTCACTTGGAAAGCAAGAAAAAACAAAAAAAACTCTCAACAACGAAAGAGTGTCGTTTTCACGCTATGGGATAGAAACCGCACCTACATGAATAAAATCACACAAACACACACATAAACGCACACAAATATATACACATATACACACACAAAAAAAAAACCAGGAGTGAAGGGCAACTTCAGTTATACAAAATATCAGTACAGACATCAGGGTTGCGTGGGCGGTATGGACAGCAAGGTTCTCTACACAAACGAGGATGCTGATATTCAATGCGTGGCGGTGAAGTCTATTGAGACGGTGAAATGCGCCTCCGCCTCGTCTTCGCAGCAGCGCACGCCACTCACGTCCTCCACGGACGCCGTTCTCTTTCTCCTCCCGCGCGAAATCCTCTACGCATACATGTATATCGGAGCGGCAGATGGCACGCTGCTGGCCCTGCGCTTCCAGGTCATTCTCAAAGAGCTGACCGTTCCTGGTGGCGGCCGCACCTATGAGCACCGTGTTGCCCTCGAGGCACAGAGTAAGGTGGTGATCCCAGCCCCCACGTCCTCGATGGGCGCAGCAGATAGCAAAGCATCAAGGACGAGAGTGCGTGCTGGAGAGGGAAATGCGAGCGAGAAGGTAGCTGTCAACATGACTGACTCATCGATCGCATCCATGGTGCGTGGGGTGTGCGCCATGGACGCCCCCGCCTCTCTCCCCTACTTGTTCGTTCTCGTCCACGGGCGCTTTCAAGTCCACGAGGACGACACTCTCCAATTCCACGACCCGGCCTACACCTCAGGGTTGGAGCTGGACGACTCGACGGTGCTGCTGATGTGCACTGGTGAGGAGCAGGACCCCGTCTCACGCCAGCGTCGCCCATCTGCTTCTCCTCTCCATCAGGGACACGAAGGTGCGCCTCTCGCCGCTCCAGTGGCTTACTACGCGCTCTTGCTGGACAGCTGGAAGGTGGTCCTGGTGGAGTGTACCAAAACATCTTCTGCCCGCCTCGCCTTTCTGAACGGCACCGCTGAGGCTTTTGGCTGGAGCAACGACGATGTGGAAGGTGTGCTGCACGCACCAACGTCCGCTATGCAGCGCCGCACGCCCATGGCCCACACGTTGCTGTCTGTGCGGCCAGGTACGTCCACCATGGCGTGGTGCGGCGATGTGCTGATCACCGGGTCACCGGAGTACTATTGTCTGTACGACACGTTGCACGGGTCGCTGTTGTCGCAGTTGGAGGTGGGCGGCTTGCTTGGCGGGTGCGTGCCGTATGCAGCGTACATTCGTGGCGCTTCGGTGGACCCGTCGCGGGTGGGCTTTGCGCTTGCCACGGACGCGGCAGAAGTGTGCTCGTGCTCGAGCGCCAGCTCAGCGCGCTCGAGCAGCAGCGGTGGCAGCAGCAGCAGCAGCAGCACTGGTAGTAGCACGAGTGGGAGTGACACAAGTTTGGACAGCCGCGGCGACTCCGCGTCTATCGGCAGTGCAGAGAGCGATGCTGGCGATGCCGCAGTGCGTGGCCGCCGCCAGCGTCACAACGCCGCCATTACCACCGGTTGGCCCTCGGCTCTCGTCTTTGCACTTCGGAAAGGAGAGTTGCACGTGTGCGCCGGTGCGGGAGCGACGGACCTTACCGCTGCTGCCCCTCTGGCTGCTGCTTTCGGCGAGGTATGTGCGGTTCACAGCTGCCCACCGTTTCTGCTGTGTCAGCGCGGTGGCTGCGCGGAGGAGGAGGCGGGTAGCGTGCCACCATCGCCGTCGTCGTCCTCGCGCATTCGCGCCTCTTTGGCAGAGCTGCGCCGGGCATCGCAGCAGTTGTCCGCGAGGCTCTCCGAGTCCCGCAGACCGGCAAAGCTGTGCGAGATGGTTGTCTTCTCGTGCCTGGATGGCCAGCAGTGGCCCTCGCCGCAGATGGAGCCCGTCAGCTTCATGAGCGTGAACCTGTGCGGCGTGCGGGCGTTCCCGTTGGGGCTTCTTGGTGTCTCCCGCCACATGGTGGAGGCGCTGCTGTGGAAGCCGTTTGCGGTGCAGTTGGAGGATCAAGTGGAGTCCGGGCACTACGCTCGGGTGCTGCGGTTTGTGTCGCAGTGCTTCCGCGGGTCCGAGGAGCTGCGGCGAGGAGTGCTGCGGCGGGTCTGTCAGGCGAGCGCGGCACAGGCCATGTCCCGCCACCGCTACCGTGTTGCGTTCTACTTTTACACGTTAGCGGGAGCCGGCGTGGAAAGTCTGCTACGACTTTTTCCCGAGTTGCAGCGACCTGCCGCGGCGCTGCACCGCGAGCGAGGCAATGAAAGGAGAGGCGGCAGGAACAAGGACAGCACCAGCTTTCCCCAGGAAGTGGGCAGCTGCACCAGAGCAGGGTCTCTCGGCACAGCAAGTGATGCAGAGGGGGACGAGTCTTTTGGAGAGAATGCGACGCGGCAGTTCTCATACGCCTCACACGCGCCGTACCGCGCGCTCTTTCGCATTCTTCTATCGCAGTTCTTCGCGCTTGTGGCGTCTGCGGCGGGAACCTCCGTGGGCTCTCCTGCTGACGTTGTTGGCACAAAAAGTGAGGGGCCGCGGACACCGGCCAGCCCTGTCGCCGCCGCCGCAGCAGCAGCAGCAGCATCGTCTCGCAGTGGCGGTAAGTCCCCTGCACAGAGCGCAGAGGAGCCGTCGACGGCCCCGGCCAGCGTGCCGGTTTCTCCCGCAGCACCGGCTGCCCCACGCACCTCAACTTGGAGCACCGCTGACGCCGCCGCGTTGATCTCCGACTCGCAGGCCGCCACGCCGACCCCGACGCAGCGTGCGACGCCCAATCCGTCCTACCCGGGCTCGCCTCTCCAGGGGCACCTCGGTACGCTGCCCGCCACCCCCGCCGACACGCGTGCCAACATTGAATTTGCGCTCTTCTGTCTCTTCGCGATCGACTGCGCGGGGGCGCGACGAGTGCGCAGCACGCGTGACGAACTCCTGCAGTTCATGGTCTCTGTGCAGACGCTGCACCCAGGCGACTGCACCGCCGTTCTCACCGCCCTGGGCCTCCCGCCTCAAGCGCTGCTCACGACGATGCTGCTCGCCACTACCGGGGACTACGACCAAGCTCTCTCGCGGTGTCAGGAGGAGGGAGATGTGGCGGCGGCCAATGCGACGCTTGCTTTGAAGGCGCGCACGCCTGACACTACAATGGCGCAGCTGGACAGGCTGTATCAGCTGCATTTGCCCTGGATGCTCGAGGTCGACCCACCGACGGCGGTGCAGCTCCTCACCACCCCAGCGAAGTTCGTGGGCGAGAGGCCAGGCTTGACGGTGCTGTTGCCCGTTCTGCTCACGATAGGTGGCACGGTGCTGCTGGACTACCTCAGCTACCTCATCAACACCGAATGCAGCGTTGACCCGGTGGTGCACCAGCTCTACGCCACCCACCTCGTGCGCACCCTGCACACCCTGCGAGACGAGTGGGGCCTACAGGGCTTCGCGAGCGCGGAGCTTGGCGCGGCTGACGGGGCAGGCGCGGAGACGGGACTGGTGGGTCACATCCGTCGCGCACTCCTCTCCTTTCTCCAGTGGAGTCCGTACTACGACAAGGAGCGCGTTCTGGCCATTCTCATCGAGTCTGACCTGTACGAGGAGCAGTGTGTCGTGCTAGAGG
Source organism: Crithidia brevicula (assembly GCA_030849845.1). Lineage (NCBI taxonomy): Eukaryota > Euglenozoa > Kinetoplastea > Trypanosomatida > Trypanosomatidae > Crithidia > Crithidia brevicula. The sequence continues at coordinate 139,557 of JASAOD010001967.1, forward strand.
CACTGGACGACCACATTGGTGTCCTTACCGTGCTGGTGTACGCCATGAAGGACATGAACCGAGCTGTCAGCTACTGCGAAGCACACTACACGCAGGACCGCGCTGATGTGCACCGGTGGCTGCCGCTAGCCGATCTGTTGGACAACCACCCGGCGGAGTTGCCGGCGTCGAGGCCTGCGTCGAAGCCGACGGAGGACAAGACGCAGCAGAGAGGCACCGCATGGGCATCTACGGCTGGCGGAGCGGCCGGTGGCCCTGCGCCGTCGCGTGCTGCGACGGAAACCTTCCGGGGTGCGGTGGACATCCCGCTCTTCCCCAGTCGTGACTGCCGGCGCCTGATGGTGAACGAGGCGGCTGCCATGGCGCACTACACCCACGAGGCATCGTTGGCCACATCAAGCGGTGACGGCGACGCGCTTGTTGCCGTGGCCCCATCTCATGTCCCGGTATGGCATCCAATTATGCGCTTCAACCAGTACCTGCACATGCTGCTTCACGTCCTGCTTGTGCCTCCGACGGGGAGCGCCATCGCGCTGCCTGAGATTGTGTGGCTTCTGAGCGTGCACTCACCCTTCATGAGCCCGCGCCTGGTGCTGTCCTCTCTCCCAGGGGACCTGCCCATGTCCCACATTGCCCCCTATCTCATTCGCGCCTTTCAGCGTCTTGAGCTCAATCACCAGCTCGTGCGAATGGAGTCCGCCGCGGTGCAAAGTGCCTTGGCGGATGCCGTGCGGCGGCATCTGACGCTGCAGCAGCGGTGTGTGTGGATGGGGGAGCAACGGCGCTGCGTGGTGTGCGGAGCGCTGCTGGAGCGGGGCGGCTTGATAGTCGTCTTTCCTAATCTAAAGCCTGCCCACTTCCGGTGCCACCAGGATGGCACTCTCGATCCGGAGCGTGCGGTGCCGTTCCTCAGCAATGTCGCGTAGCGGTCTCTCTTATGCGCGTGTCCATCATTTTTTTATTAGTTTCTAACGTTAGTGCTTTTCGCGCAGAGCGGGCAGATGAAATACTAGTTCTTTCCCTGCTCGCACCCCACGTCAAACTTATAGAGAATGTGGGAGGAGAGGGCAGCAGCAGTGAGGCGCGTGTACTGGATGCTGCTGTGTTTTTCATGGATACACGCACTCGTGACGTTGCTGGCTTTTGAGACGCGAGTGTTCGCATTGCGAATAATTGTTTTACAAAAAGATGAGTCTACTGGAAACAAACAAAAAAAGGCGAAGCATAAGTTGCGTTTTTCTTCGCATATATATATAAACACAACGGATACATATTACATTTTTTGCACATTCCAGTTTATGGTGCTCGTCATATGTCAAAGACACCTGAGCCTGGCAGCGTTTTTTTTTTTTTCAACCCTTAGCACCTGGCTTTTTTGGTTCTCTTCTTCTTCATGGGCATGATCTCCACTGGCGAAGGTCCAATTGAAAGAGTAGTCGACACAATGAACGCAGCAACATGTTTTTTTTTTTTTTGTTTGCACCTCCTCTCTCCTTCTTCAAGCCCCTGCGCTTCTCCTCTTCTCTCTGCCTTCGCACACACACAGGCTCCACTCACATGCTGCCTTTTCTTATCTAGCGCCTCACACTATCATTGCTCTCTTGCGTTGACTCTAAAGCTGACTTATACTTTCTCCTCCATCTCAGCCTTTAAACCATCGCTCTCTTAACAACATCAACAACAACAAAGAAGCAAACTAAAAGGACAGAAGGCGGCAATGCTCTGGCACGACACTGCGTTCCTCGCGGTGGTGGGATGTGGATCACTCTTCAGTCTCGCGCATTACCTCGCCACCGTCAACTCCCTCTCAGATCCGGTGCCCGTGCACTTCAACCTATGTGGTGTGCCTGATCGCTTTGCCGCCCCATGGGCTTTTGTGCTGTATCCTTTTGTGAGTATCGCCCTTGGAGCCACAGCCGCTTCCTTATCGTTCCATCCCTTGGTGACACGATCGCTGCCGCACAACTCGGTGGAGCAGCTGGCCACCCGTGCGTCGGTTCTCTGCGCCACCGCGGTGATCCTGGCCTCTCAGCTGTACGCCAAACCTATCGCTGAAGGGAGTGTGCGCAAGCTGCCTTCCTTCGTCATGGGCATCGTGTACGGTGGTGTTGGGATGGCCGTGACGGCGGCTCTCATTTCACAGCACGCTTTGTGATCTTTTCAACGATCTTCGTTAATGAGTGTATTCCTTTTGCTGTGCAAAACAAACAAACAAACAAACAAACAAACGCACTTTTGGTAAAAGAGGTATAGATTTTTTTCCCTGTCAGTTGCGGCCTTCACAATAACAAACAGAAAAAACAAAACACAATCCTTTCTTTTTTCTTCCCATTTGCTGTCTTTTTCTCCCTCGCTTCGGAGTGCTGCAGAAGATACTTCGTCTATGTTTTCATACCTGTCTTTCTTGCGGATCTTTCCTTCTCCCTCTGCTCATCCTTGGATACATTACGTTCAAATTCTTAGGTGATTCTCTGCCAAGAGAGAACTCCTCTTATTTTTCTTAGTCATCAACACGTCATGCACCTTTTTTTATTTTCTCCCTGGTTTACCTTCCTCCTCTTCCTTGTTTCGCTCTATGTTCCATGGAGCGGCATCAATAACACCAGACGACTATATAACAGCTTCTCATTTAGCCGCAAGTAATTCTCCTGCATTTAAAGAAAAATAATGGGAAATATATATGTTTTTCACCGTCAAAGTTTATTTGATTTTGACACTTGTGGTGCAGGTAGCCGTGCGAGTGAGCTGGAGCGATGCTTGAAGGAAGCAAAAGGGGCGACAACAAAAGAGCTATGCATCGAACACTAAATCGTGTAGAATTATTGGCTCTACCATTTCGATGCGCACTTGCCATGAGCGTGCGCGCTGCATAGGGTCGCTTATGTTGCTTATATCTTCTACTATTTGAAGATAGCTTCTTAGATTCACCTCGGCGCTTCGTATATGTATTTTCAATTTTTTTTTTTATGTATGCATTCATGTCCTTTTCAATTTCACCGCTGCCTCTATTGCCCTCTTTCTCAACGTGTGTCCCCTTTATGTTTTCTCGCTGCTGAATGGTGCTTACTTCGACAACCATTCATCTACATCCGTTGTATTTATAACGTTTCAACGACGTTGGCACTGCATTCTCAATTTCAAGGGTAGCTGCAGATACAACAGCAACAACAACAACAACAACAACAACAAAAAACCCTGCTACTTTCACTCAGTTTCACAAAATCACAAACCCCCCAAGAAAAGAAATAATATACGAGTTAGTTCTTTTTCTTTTTCCGTTGGCAACTCCACGTCGCCTTTACGGTCTTCAAATTTACTGCTTTCTAAACTTTCCAAGCTGTTTTTGCTTCCAGTTGTCGACTCATTTCGCTAGGTGCTGCTTTCCCCAGAAAACAAAGGGAAGGGGAGAGTACAACTTAACGACTGCTAAGCGGGCCTGCGTCTAGGTGACACAACAACATATAAGCACACACGCGCACACACAAACACAAAGCAAGTCATGAGCGACGCGGGTGACAACATGCTGCCGAGCCGGCGCTTTCGCAGCGTCAGTGACGACGATGAGCTGTCCCCCGGTCTCATTGTGCGTATCACGTATGCCATGTACCTCTTCGTCTGCCTCCTGATCACCATGATGCTCAAGGGCCTCATGAGCTCGCTGTTCGAGCACGTCAAGTTTTTGGAGAAGGGCTGTGCGATGACGGACAACGGCGTGGTACAGGCCGCCTGTGGGGCTGAGATGCTCATCTACCGCGTGAGCTTCTCCCTCGTGATATTCTTCCTCGTGCACTGGATCACTGTGTCGGATCTGACCTGCTGCCTCCGCAGCAAGGACCGCGCCGAGCTGCAGCGGAGCTTCTTCATGGTCAAGACGTTTCTGCTGGTGCTCATCTTCGTCATCACGCTCTTCATCCCGAACGGCTTCTTCACCGTCTACGCGTACGTCTGCCTCGTCTGCTCTGCCCTCTACCTCCTCATGAACGTTGTCTTTCTGGTCGATTTTTCGTACAAGTGGAGCGACGACTGGGGGGAGCGGGCAGATCGGAACACCAAGTGGATGTGGTACCTTCTTGCCATCGCAGTGGGCAGCCTGGTGCTGGCGATTGCCGCGGTTGTCGCCTCCTTCGTGATCTACGTCCCGCATTCGGACTGCAACTACAACGCGTGCGCCATTACCACCGTCATCGTGGGTGCGTTTATATATCTGATCCTCTCCGTGTACGTCCCTCACGGCTCCATCGTGCCAAGCAGCATTGTGTTCTTGTACACCAGCTGCATTCTCTTCTTCACGCTGCGCACAACGGGGAATGAGCGCTGCAATCGCATGGCGAACAACCCAACCAGCACCACCTACGCGTTGCTGCAGGGACTGATGACGATGGTACTGACGTGCTTCACGCTCTTCTACAGCGTCGTCGCCGCTGGCGGAAGTGGGTCGTCCCTCAACATTGGCCAGGACGACGATGGCGAAGACGAGGACTCGGACGAGACGGGTCACCTCTCGCACTACATGTTCTTCTACGGCATCATGATCTTTGGCTCGATGTACCTGGCGATGCTGGGCAGCAACTGGCATGTCAGCGGCGGTGGCGAGAAGACCATGACGAATAGTGTGAACGTGGCCTTCTGGGTACGGCTGTCGACGGTGTGGGCGGCCATTTTCCTATACATCTGGTCGCTCGTGGCGCCGTATACGTGCTGCAAGGGCCGCGACTACGGCTTCGCTGTGGAGGACGATTGGGCCTAAAAGAAAAAAGAAGACGAAGAAGAAGAGCGAGCAGCAGCAACAAGAAAACAACAACGCGGAGGGGATGCCACCTATACAGCGACTCTCCTCCATGTTTCTTTCTGCTTTTTTTTTTCTTTTGCTGCTTTGTGAGGTCAGTCAAGCATTCACTACACCCCGCTCCTCCTCCTCCGCGCCATCCATTTTGCAGCTAAGCTTCAATGCACTGGGCCTTTTGTGCTACTTGTCGCAAGAGGTGCGCGTGCTATGAGGTGAACGAGTGGGCAACCAGAGCAGTACAGCCAGTTTCACCACAATAGCAGGAGACCGTGCAACGACCGATGTATATCGAGGAATGGCAAGCGGCATGCATGGGGCGGTGCAACTGAGCGCAAAGGCGCAGCATTCACTTGGAAGAGCTGCGTCATCGATGAATTGTTTTTTTTTCCCTTACAATTTGAATATTTTTTTTCTCCTTAAAAGAGGCGTTTGGTTTCTTTTCTGATCTGTCTAGAAAGAAAAAAGTCTTTGTTTATTTCCTTTGCTCTTGTATTGTTTGGTTTTCACCATTTTTTTTGCTGTTATTTTTGTCTCTTCCTTACGCATGCTATGAAACAAACAAACAAACAACAAACCGCATTCCTTTCGCTATTTCACGTTTCCACAGCCTTTGGTTGTTTTTCAGACAAAACACTTAAAAAAAAAAATCATCAAGGCTTCTCAGAGGCCACAATGCAACATACGCACAAACACACAAGCACGCAATAAAGAATAAGCCGCTGGCTTGTGCGAGATTTGTCCACTCTTGTCTAGCTTTCTTATTGTGCTTGTCACTCCGAAACTGACGAAGTCCAACCGATGTCACGAAGGGAGCTGGGGGCGTCGACACACCCAAACTACACTCCTCAAGTGAGACGCAGAGGTTTCAATATCTGATTGGCAGAGAAGATTACTTCTCGCCTCAGAGACGCTTTGCCACCGCTTTGTGGTTGTGTGCGAGGTCATGGATAGCGAGCAGAGAGCGACTCCCCCGTACTTGAATTTCCTTGATAGGCATGGCAACCTCTTTCGCTATTTGCCACTGCAGATGTCTTTTTTTATCTTTCTACTCCATCTCCTGTAATCAAATTTGCTACCTATTTCGATCTCTTTCCCTCTTCTTGTAATTTGGATGTGAGTGTGGCATCTTGTCCTATGATCTCGCTCTCAATATTGCACTTAGGTAAACGGACAGAAATAAGAAACTGGAAGAGAACAGTCAGCTAAAAAAAAAAAAAAAAACACAGCAAGAAAGAAAAAAATTATTTACTTAGCTGCTCTCACGCTTCCGCACAGTGCATTCAGAGTCCTTTTTTTTTTTTTAATTTGTTTTCACGTGGGACTGCTTTGTGAACATATCCTGTCGACATTTTTTCTCTAGAGTGAGTCCCTTCTCGCCATTTCGTACCGCCGCTATATTACGAATACGTTAGCAAGGGATTTTTTTAAAAAGAGCGGAACGGCGACGGTGAGGACGCGAGAGAAAAGAAAGTAACCTTTCCTATGAAACAGATTACTGTACACTAGCAAAAAAAAAAAAAAGACATAGTTTTCTCTTCTAGTCCAACTTGTGCGCAAACTAAGCGGCTTCTCTGAGGATCACACTTCACGCTGCTTCCTCGAATCCTCGCTTTGCATTTTTTTTTTTTGCTCCTGTGTCTTGTCTTCTAGGCAGTGAAAGAATCAAACAAGTGTTCGCGATAGCCCTTTTGCTTTTAAGTACTAATCAGCGAAAGGAAAGTTCAACAGAAGTGGTTCTTCCTCCCTGCGTGCGTGTGTTTGCGTGTAAATCAATAATTTGGCTACCATTACGCTATAGGGAGATTCAAACCGAGCACTCTACACGACGTGTCACGACACGTATTGCCTTTTTTGAATTTTGCCCTATTTGTGCACTCAGCTCTTTTGCAGTCTACCTTTCTTTGTTTTGCTTTCGCCTGTCCGTTCTTGTTTATACTCCACACACACACTCCAATTCGTGAGAGGCACTGATAACAAGAAAAAAAAAAAAACAGGAAAGTAAAATACAACCCTGCACATCACACCAGCAGCCAAGCTCTGATGGCGCTCAACTTTTCTAAAACATCAACCCAGTTCGTCCGCAACCTCGTGGAGCTCGGCGTCTGTGAAAATGGTGACTGCCTCAACGCGTACCACCCGCCCGCGGGCGTGAGCGGTCGGAGCGTCGGCTCCGCGCAGCGTCCAAAGTCGCTCCTTTCTGCTGCCGCGACAACAGCAACTGCAAGCGGCGCTCCGTCGACGCGGCCGGTAATCGCAATAGATGTTCCGCGCTGGATTCAAGCCCTCGACAGCGATGACTTTCCCCTGATGGAGGTGTGTCATCAACTGAGCAGCTCAGAGCAGCAGATGAGTCAGTCACTGGAGAGCTTCATTGACGAGCTTTTCAGCAGCGCGTCGCGCAGCTACGGCGTGCAGCTTGAGACGCTGGTGCGTGCACTGCGTTTGCTGGAGCGGGTGCAAATGATGAACATCCGCGCACATCATCAGCTTCTTCTCTCCCAGCCTAGCCTTCGCAGTGGCGGCAGCAGCAATGCGGTCAGCTACGGCAGCGGCGACAGCGCATTTCCAACGACCTCTTGCGCCGATCCTTCACGTGCAACGCTGCCACTGCGCAGCGATCGAGGTGCTCGATGTCCGGGGCTGCTGCACGCGATCGAAGTGCCGACGCCCCCGCAGCTGGGAGCCTCTTTGGCCTCCGCCCCTGTGCCCATCTCCGCTGCTCGCCCTCATCTGGCAAGCCAGCATCAGCAGCAGCAGCAACGCTACGCCGATCGCTCATCCCCGAACATGTGTTCCTCTTCTTCCCGGCTTAATGGTGGCGGTCTCCATGCTGCTCCGACTCCATCTGCTACCCAAGGCTCCGCCTTTGATGGTAGCTCAGTTTCGTCCGGGACGGTGGGTCCCTCAACGGACACGGAACGGCTCAGTTTTGGGAAGGGCAGCGGTGTGCCTCAGCCGTCCTCCCTGTCGAGCTGGTGCTTGCCGACCAGGTCACCGTGCGCGTTGTCAATGTCCGGTGCCGCCTCCACTGCCACTGCGGTGGGCCTTCCCTCGCTGCTAACGCGGCTGCAGCTCTGCTCCGCGTGCTCTGGGTCTCGTGTGTTTGCCTTGCAATACTATAACGTGCACCTCCTCCTTGCTGCTTGTCTGGCTCTCAGCATCAGCATAAACGAGTTCGACGTGATGGAGACGGTGACCGAGGATGCGCTGATGCACGAGGTGGCTGCAATGAGCCACTGCACCGACCTGCCCCTTCAAATGGCGGTGCGAGTGGTGTGCGAGACGCTCGAGGAGGAGCTGTGTGTCTTTGACAGCGAAGTCGACGCACTCGTTCACCGCCTCAACATTGTCGATAAGTGCGTCTTCGACACGGAAGGGCTCTAGTTCGACACGGCGAGGCACACAAACACACCCACAAGGAATAAAGAAAAATAATGAAAAAAGACAGCATGCTGTTAATTGTGCCGCGCGGTACACTTTTATTGGTTTCCCTCCTTTTTTTAAAAATATTTCTTTATACATCTCTTGTTATGTGCTGAGCTCTCTCGCTTTCCAGCATTCGTACTTGCGTGCTTTCTTTTTTTTTTTCTTTTCTTTTTCTTTTGCCCTTCTTTTTTCTGTGAATGATGCTGAATGATCCTTTTTTTTTTTCCATTTACGCACAAAGAGAAGGTGCGGCGTGCTCTCCTATCCAGGTTTGAAAAAAAGACGCCCGCGCTAGTACCTGGTGCAGCGAACAGTTGTATACTTTTTCCCTTTGCCATTTGTTTTTGTCTCGTTTCAGCACATGTCATTTCACAGCATACCTGTTGTAGTCCTCATTTAAAAATAAAAATAATATTTTTTACTTTTCCTTTTTTGTGAAACTCAAAAACACGATGTGTTTTCTGCTTCCCGTTCGAAAAAGAAAAAAAAACCCTATATATCTTCTCAGCTCGAAGCAAACGAATACTGCTTTCAAATTGTGTCATTTTTTTTTCTCTCTCGAACAGCTGAAGGGAGATGTGAAAGAAATCGGAGATTCTAGTCATGTGAAGAAGCTTCTTTCTTGAGGCTACAATACCCGCCTCTATGCCCTTTCTTCTCCATGACGCCCAATTCTCTTATGGCTTCCGTGCTCTAATAGCACGTGTTGTTCATATTGCGTTTTACATTTCCTAAAAAACAAACAAACTTGCGTTGCCTTCCTAAACACTTCGAGACCTAGTAGTACGCCGATTAAAAGAGGAAAAAAATTAATGAAACAACATCATCAGCACAACTTTATATACTTCGTCGTGCGCCTTATCTTGTGAGCAACCGATATTCACTCAATTTCGATTTATCTTTGCGCAAAAGACAACAGCAACAACAACAACAATAACAACAACAAAAACAAAGAAAAAATGCCCCGACAACATCAACAAATGTGGTGTTACGCTTGCCAACACGCTACCTTCCCTCTTTGTGCACGTCTTCTCGACTGTAATGAAACAAATTGTCAAATGGAAATGGTTGCTCAGCGTGCCGCCTTTTAAGGTTGTTTTTCACAACTCCCACGGCGCTGTGTTGTTGAGATGCATTTGTGGTGAACTTGCGAAGAGGCGCGCTCATTCCCTTCTCTGCTGTTCTGCTTCACTTTTCCCAAACGCTGCTCTGTCACGTTAGTTGCTACACGATCCATTACAGGGAAACAAAATTAATATTGACCAATGCAGTGCACACAACTTCTACTCTTCAAGGCCAGCGAGACGAGATCGCTTGTGTTGCGTCTGCGTGTGCAGCGCTTAATAACGCGATCTCACGTCCGTCGCGTAGTTTCGGACAGCTCGCGGTGGCTGTCAAGTCGACACTCTGCTACGTCGGATGCCGCCGCGCGCATCAGCCAGCGCCGTTTCCACACGGGCAGTGACGCACCGATTGCGCCGCGCCCCTCAGCTCAGCAGCACTCTGCTCATTTGGCGAATCCCAGCGCGTCGAGCGGCACCCTAGAGAACGCAGCGGGTCCGCTGCCCACTACCCCAGATGCTGCCCCACGGCTGCTCTTCTTGCCCAGCCCCGACTCCTTCGCCCAATCGCGGGTAAAAAACTATGTGCAGCGTATCTTAGCCAGGCCAGCACCAGCCAGCACCAGCACCACTGTGTCGTCGGATACCGGCGCTAACGTCGCGGACGTCGTCCCTCGGCCGCTTTCGAGGGATGAGATGAATCTCTTCGGGACCAGCGCGGCACTGGAAAAAGCGTGGATCTCGTCTTTTCAGCTACCAGTCGATGTCTTCGTGCACGACCGCCTCACTCGGCGACACATCACCGTTGCGGGCGTCGCGCAGGAGGCAAAGACGTCGATCATCGCGGCCTGCATGCACGCGGAGCTGTGCCTAGATGCCCTGCGAATCCCCCTCTTCACCTTGGAGCGACGGCAGCATCAGCGAGTGCTGCAGGCGCAGGCCGAGGGCCGCACCTCCGCCGAGATCTCCGACGTGCCGCGAGAGCTGTCGCAGGTCACGTTGCCGCCGCCGGTGTGCATACCCCCTGGAGCGGTGCCTCGCCCGCCGCAGCGACTGCCTTCGTATCAACCCGTGCGTGCAGCACAGAGCACAGGAGACGGGAGCGCGGGTGGACTGCGCGGGGGCGGCGGGCGTGCGGAGTCCACTACTCACCAGGACCTCCCCCGGAGACAGCAGCAACAACAGAACGCTCGGGGGCGAACCGTGAAGCAGCCACGGAAGCGCTACGACACCTTCGTCACCCGATACGGCGCTGACCCGTTCATGCAGAGCACCGTGAGTGAACTGGCAGCGCTGCAGTCGTCGCTGTTTGCGCACAACCGCCTCTCTGAGGGAGACGACGACGATGGTGGCGGTGGTGACGGCAGCGGTAACCGCCACCGCGAGGATCTGGATGCGCTCAGTATAACGCCAGATGATGTTGCCATTCTTCAGCCTGAGTTGCTGACATGCGAGCCCCACGAAACTTCTGCCCCACATCGAGGAGGCAACTCACCGAACATACCCGATCGCAACGCTCACGCAGGCGTAGCACCCACCGTCATGCTGCAGCCCCACCTTGTGAAACGCAAGAATCGTAGCATTGTTAAAGTGGATGAGACGGAGGGCGGCGCTTACGACCTTGTGGAGGGCGAGCCCGGGGAGTGGGTTGTGGAGCCAGAGGTGCCTGGTGCGTGGTGTGTGCGCGATCCTGGTGCAGTGGCGCGTGTAAGTCAGTACCTGACGCGCGTCACGGGCCACTCTTTCCACGATAGCGTGCAGGTGCATTTCTCCGACGAGGAGACGCATCAATTTTTGGAGCGCAAGGGCCGCTTTGGGGTCGAGATGAAGCGGTGGTACACGGCTGTTATCGACCTCAAGGAGATCGGTGTCCGCGCCACGGGAAAGGGGACGACGCAGCAGGCGGCACACGACTTGTGTGCCATGCACGCCGAGAGTCTTCTGCAGTGGTTTGGCGTGCCGGTGTTTACGTCAACCCACGCCCAGGCTCTATACTTCGACGCGTGCCTGCGCTGGGGGCGTCGTATAGCCGCCACGCCCATTGACCCGTCGACGGTGAATCTGCAAACGGCAAACCTACCAAAGCCGATGAAGGAGTGGTTCCGCAACACCAAGTCCCGCGCACGCGGCTCTGAGATGAACGTGATGGAGAAGCTGCTGCTGTTAAATAGGAAGGTGGTGCACGCGTACCGCAAACACATCGTCGAGGTGGACTTCTTCGCCACCGACCGATACAGCGAGCTTCTCTCGCTGGCCGAGGAGTGTGTTCGATCCTTTATGGTGGCTATGAATCACCCTTTTGAAGCGGCCTTTTTTACCTTGGTGTATCAGAAAGATTCGCAGTACCGCACATCGATCTACCTGCCGCTACCAGAGCGCTATGGCGCCCGTGGCGGCTACGCGATTGCCTGCACACCCGTCAACAGTACCAAATTGTGTGCCCTGAGCGCTGTGGATGTGTTGTGCTCGCTAGACGTCATTCCACAGATGTGCCTGGTGCAGCCGCGGTGGCAGCGCATGCTGGCAGTGCGCGAGTCGCTCGGCCTGTTTCTTCCCCAGTCCTTCCTGTACAATAGACATGTGGAGAGGGCGGTCACCGATGCTGCACGCGCCGCGTTGGGGCCACCGCCACCGCCGCCTCACTGCATGTTGCGCTCACCGCCCGGTTATCGTGAAGCTGTCGGGCTCAACGTACGCATACCCCCTCATGAGGAAGTGTGGCGGGTCATGCTGATGGACGTGGGGGTGTTCGATATCGTGCCGAACTTTTCTAGCTTGAGAGAGAGCTCGCACGACCCCGTCGAGGGCGACTGCTGTTTCTTCCCTGAGTTCTTTTTCCTCGAAGCGGCGTCGCACCTCTTCGGCTGGCGGGTAGAGACGCTGGACTGCTACCATCACATGTTTCAATACACGGGCGCGCAGCGCTACCTGAATATGGTCAAGCCCGTGGCGAATACCTTCTGGCTGGAGCTCCCACTGGAGAGGGCCGTGTATGGCAAGCGCACCGCGGTGGGCCGGTGTCTGCAGAGAAATGGGGCGTTGCGCATGATGTTCGTGCACGCCCTGCGCATCTTGCGCACGCTGAAGCTGGCACCGTGGGACTCTTGGGAGGAAAACAAGTTGTCAAAGGAGTTGTACAAAAATGACTTTTCCCAGACTAGGAAGCGCTTGCGGCAGTGGAAGTGGCTGTGCACGCACGTCCTTGATGGGCACGCAGAAGGCGACTCGACTCTTTCCTCCACGCCAGAGGCCCAGATTACCAATGAGGTTGTAGCGAGGACCGTAACAAAGGGGAATGCTGCTTTGTCTACGCGCGACTCTGCAGAGGCAGTGAGCATGGTAGATGTGCTTTCTCCACATCCAGTGATTTCACGAAGTGCGGCGATCGCCGCAATGTGTTAGCGACTTTGGCTTTTTTTTTCCTCTCTGTCTATTAACACACGCACAAAGAACCAAACAAACGCTTTATATATATATTTTCTCTGTGGATTGGTGCGGAGGACTCTTCTGAAACACATTACTCTGCCCTATTTGCCACCATTACCAAACCAATTCCGGCACGACTAGCTCTCATGCTTTTTCGTCACAAAGAGCTGTCATTAGAATTCTCAGCGAGATCATTTTGATACTTATACCTTCCAACGGCCTCGT
>JASAOD010001968.1:0-36067 GCA_030849845.1 Crithidia brevicula
AGCCACGGCATTGCACGCAGCGGGGGTTCCCCAAACACGCTGATACGAATACTTGGTTGGGACGGAGGCGCTCTGGCCGAAGGCCTTCATGGCCACATCTGTAGTCACCAGGTTGCCGTCGAAGGTCGGGTCGCCAACAGATAGTTTCAGCTGTGTCTTGTCCATGCAGTTGGACTGACGCATGAAAACGTTGTTGAGCTCGCTGGTTGCCGCCACCGACGCGGGGGACACAGGAAACTTCTTCACTGCCTTGGAGTGTGTCATTGTCGTTGTAAACGGGTAGCGATGCTATTAAAGGACAAAGAAAGAGAGAGAGAGAGGGATAGTGAGAGAAGGAGGGAGAAATGAAATTAGAAAACATCCGCAACTGTACAGAGGAATAGATATATCAAGGACTTTCGCAAAGTGTTAAGGACCGAAAATAACAGCCTGAGTAAAAGTTTTATTTAAGTTTGGCTTTGTTTTGTTGTTGTTGTTACCCTGTATGCGTGCTGAGAAAATAGAAAGCCTTTGCTGACCCAAGGCGAGCATACGCAAAAGCACGAGTAGGTGAACGTGCGAGTGGAATCATCAAGAAAAGAAAACGACGAATGAAAAAGAGGAAACAGTGAATGAGGAAGGAAGTGGTGGACGCTGCCATGGACATGCAGCAGCTAGATCTACATTCAACCACCAAACACAGCGAAGAGGATGATTATCGAAGCGAAGCGCTTCAGTGTCCTTCACACGATCACATGTGCTGATATATCAAATATTTATGACTTTAATTTTCTTTTCTTTTCTTTCCTTGCTTTTTATTATTATTTAAGTTTGTGAAAGAAAAGGGAAACAACAGTGTGTAATGTTTCAATTCTTTTTTCTCAGCAAACAGGAGTGATGGAAGAGTGCGATAGCATAGCAAGAACGAAACGACAACAACAATAACAAAAGGGAGGATAATAAAACAATCCCCATACACGGTTTTGAAGATAACCAAGAAGCGCGGTGCGCCTGCAGACATTTAAACGCAGGCGCGGTGAGACACACAGAGGGAAGTCTTCACGGGGAGTGCGATCGGCCAGCGCGGTTCATAAGCTGGGAAGACAGGGCGATTGCGGCGAGAGACGGAAAACAAAGCTTTAAACTTGAGGCCGCCGAATCTTCCTGTTGTACACCACATACACAGACACACGACCAACATATCCGCAAGTGATCCAGTTGGACGTCAGAGCACGTGACAAAATAAAAACAGAAAACAAAAGTTGAGAACCCTCTTGACCACGTCTTAGGAGCACCAAGATGGCCCCACCCACAACGTACAGAGGAATACAAGACCTACCAGAGATCTGATGGACTCGTGGGATAGCGTGGTCACTTCATCTCTTTTAGCTTTTATGCTGGTCATCAAACTCTAAGAGAGATCGAAACAGCAACTCCAACACACATTCACATCACTTCTTCTGCATAACAGAATAGAGGCCCACTAGCGTTCTTTCGCACATCGCTAATCACAAACGCTTACGGAAACAAACAAGAAAGAATTAGATTCGAGCTGTTAGTGTAAGACTGGTCGACGTCTCTTATCATGGATTTATTCGCATACTGAACGACGTCTTCTTTGCAGAGCATAGCAAACCAGATTCCCTTTATAATATCATTTATTGGTTTTACAACAAGAGGGGAGACGGCGGACTAAAGAGAGGTCAGCTGAGCTGTGTGTCGGATGGAACCGCGAAGATAGAAGGAATTGTTAAACCAAACACTAAAAAGATCTAGCGCAGTAACCTTATATATAAAGGTTTTCATTGACTCTTCGCCCACGATAGAGGGAGAAAAGCGTTACGAAATAATGAAATCAGAAAGTCTGGACCACGACGTTAGTATACACAGGTGTGTGTTACCGTGTCCAATCATCGATAGAAAAAAAAACAGAAAAAAGAGCAAAAGAATCATCAGCTGCACTTAGTTGGGTGAAAAAAAAAAGAAATACACAGGAACATTGGTGAACACAGCCGTTCCACAATACTCTGCGATCCGCCTTTAAGACAACCATAGCAAGCGTTCCTTTTTTTTTTTTATCGTGCGTGAGATTGCCCTTCTACTGGTCGAACTTCCATCGTCTAAGCGAGCATCAGAGAGCAAACACGTCTCGACGCAGGAGTTTTAAAGAGAAAAAAAAAGCCTTCGGAGAGGACATAAGACACTGCAACCGCCGTTGACCACACTACCCGGTACAACGTACGTCGCTCTCATCCACTTTAGAGAGCGATGCTATGGACAACACTGCAGCGGTCTTGTGGTGACCTGCCTGGCGTCCACGCATCACGGATATCTCGCCTTGCGCGTAAGAGGAGAAGAATGCAGAAAAGATCAGAGCACCTCCCACATCCGCGCTGCAGTGCCGACACGCATTTACAAACGCGCCGCCTTCATCTCTCTTCCCTTACCCGTCCACGCTTCCCCTTACTTGTGGTGGCGCTCGCAGAAGGCCGGCAGACGCTCCATCACCTCTTCGATCACCTTGCGCTCACGTGCAAAGCAAACACGGAAGAAGCCCGGAACGAACATGCACGACCCCGGCACCACCTGCACGTTCTCCTCGTCCTCCAGCGCGGTGTAGAACTCCACGTCGTTTGTGAAGTCCTTGAACTCGTCGAAGTGCACCTGGACCATGATGTACAGCGCACCCTGGGGCTCTGCGCAGGACAGGCCGCGGCACTTGCGCAGGCCCTCCACGAAGAGCTTCGCGTTGGCCTCCAGCTCAGCCATGTTGCGTGCGTAGTAGTCCTTCGGCGTGTTCTTGAGAATCTCCGGCATGGCGTGCTGGGCAATGGCGTTGGGGCCCAGCGTGTGCATGGCGAGGTTCTGCATCCCCTTCAGCACGCCCGCGGCGTAGCCCGCCTCGTCGATCAGCAGCACCCACCCCACGCGCCACCCGGGCACCATGAAGTTCTTGGCGAGCCCGCAGATGATGAAGCGCGGCACCGGCGACTTGATCTGCGCCACCGAGGTGAAGACCTGGCCGGTGAAGACCATGCCGCAGTAGATCTCGTCCGAGACGATGGGCAGCTTCAGCTCCTCGCACAGGTGCACGATGTCCTCGATGTGCTGGCGGCTCCAGTTGCTGCCGCACGGGTTGGACGGGTTGTTCAGCACGATGGCGCGCGTGCGATCGTCCACGAGGCTGCGCACCTCGTCCAGGTCCAGCTCCCACTCCTTGTCAGGTAGCAGATGGTAAAAGCGCTTCTCAAAGTTGAAGGTGTCGCAGGTGAAGGAGTAGGCGGGGAAGCCCGGCGCTGGAATGAGAATGTTGTCGCCCTCATTGCAGAGGGCGGCGATGGTGTTCACAATGGCCTCTGCGCCACCGGTGGTGAGGATGACGTTCTGCCCCTTCACCGCCTCCGCGTTTTCTGTGGCGAAGTTGTGGACCCACCAATCAGCCACGGCATTGCACGCAGCGGGAGTTCCCCAAACACGCTGATACGAATACTTGGTTGGGACGGAGGCGTTCTGGCCGAAGGCCTTCATGGCCACATCTGTAGTGACCAGGTTGCCGTCGAAGGTCGGGTCGCCAATGGAGAGCTTCAGCTGTGTCTTGTCCTTGCAGTTGGACTGACGCATATACACGTTGTTCATTTCGCTTTTCCCCGCCACCGACGCGGGGGACACGGGAAACTTCTTCACTGCCTTAGGGTCCGACATTCCTTTATTGGTTTTTTTTTAAGGGGATTTGAGCGTATTCTCGTCCTTGAAAGATGTTACTTTTTTTTTTCTTGTGCAATACCACTGGAGAGGTCCCTGTGTAGTCGGTTTTTAGGCAAGGCAAAGGCGTTATGTTATCTTGTGCACAATCTGTACAGCAAAGGCCTCAAACACGTTGCGAGAGAGAAGACGGAACGAAAGAGCCAAAAAAAAAAAAAAGGATCGGTAAAGTGGAGAAAATTATAGTATGTGTTTGAGAAGACAACAGGCGTTGCTTACGTGTCGTTGTTGTTGACCAATGGAAGAAGGAGAGAGAGAGAGAGAATAGACTATGCGTTAATGAAGAGGCGTGCAGAAGAATTTAACTGCCACTGTACGTGAATAGCAAAATAGGGAAATCATCATTACCATTATTATGTCAACAAGCGTCAACAGGTGTGCGAAGCCGCGTAGGCTGGGAAAGGGTGCGACTCACCGTCAAGCAAACACTAGGAAACTAAGAGGAGAGTTGTGTCTGAAATGTGCTTTATTGCTCTTCAGGAGGACGTGAAATCGCAAAGTTGGGCTTGAAGTGTGTGTGTGTGTTTGTGTTTGTATGTTTGTCATTCGCCAATGCCAGAACCAAGAAGTAGTGGTGGTTGCGCCGCAGAGTGAAACGCAATCACCTTCACAAAAGAAAAAGCGCAGCGCAAGAGAGTTGGCCAAGGCGATGCGGTATTGGGGCAGAATAACGGTGTAAAGGTTACAGCAAAACAACAACAAAAAAACACGCAGAATTTCTAAGATGCCCCAAAGAAAAAACGGAAGAAAGAAGCACCGAGAAGAACGCATGTGCGTGTGTGTGTGTCTGTGTGTGTGCGTGTATGTGCAACGCACAGAAGGCAAAGAGCTACAGCACATCCGTGCGCTCACCACAGACACAAAGAGCAGGGGCTTTGGTTTCCACCCCCCTCATCCCTCCATCTACGCATCGAGGGCCGCCGCGGACGCAGGCGAGTGCTGCAGCCAGCGCAACAGTGGCTCCGCCCACGGAAGCGGGCACGCCATCGCCACAGGAAAGAGCACTGTGGTCACCCACGAAGCGGAGTGGCAGTACCGCGCCTGGCCTCGGGAGATGGCACCGATGCAGCTCGCTACAGCACGATCAAGCTCAGCGCTGCGCCTCTGTACAGCTGACGTGTAGCCGTCCCTTGACGGCGAAGGAGAAGAGGAGGTGGGGGCTGCGCGTGCTGTACGCATGCCGCCGTCACTAGCAGCTGCGGCGCCATTCGTACGCTCAGCTGCGCCAAGGCCCGAGGAGGTGGAGGAAGGTGAGGCGGTGCCGCCCAGCATGGCCGAAGCCGGCGCCAGCATCGAGTTGAGGGCCGTCGGGACACCGTTTTGGATATCGTTCAGGCAAATGAGCGTCGTGCGCACTTCCCGAGCGTCCTGCTGCTGCTGCTGCTGCTGTTGCTTTTCACCTCGACTAGCATTTGTGTTTGCCCTTGCACGCTGCGCCTCGTCTTTACCTTCCTGCGAGCTCTGGGCAAACAAGGCGCGTTCTTGTGCGAGCCAGGCGCGCAGAGAGTAGTGCAGCCCGACCATCCCCCACTGAGACGCCGCGTACTCGGGCGATTGTGCGGCCACCGTGTAGCTTCCTGCACCACAGACGATGTTCACTACTTGGGCATAGTCGTCGCGTCGCCTGTGGGTATATTGGGCGGCGCCATCGCTGCCGTTTGCCTTGAAGAGCAGTGGCAGTAGCTGACGCACTACCAACAAAGGTGAGATGAGGTTCGTCTGAAAGATACGATCGATGGAGTCGTCCGCGCGGTCGTGCAGCGGCTTGGACGGGCACATGTGGGCGGCGTTGATGATGATGTCAACAGCGCCGTTGATCTCCTTGGCGGCTCGCTGGACCTGCACACGCGAGGACGCATCCACCGCTGCAATGGTGAAGCCGTCTTCGATGCCGGCCGCTGCCACGGGGGTGGTGGCCGCGGCGACGCGCAGCACCTCGGCCTGTAAGTCTTGTAGTTTAATGCGGCTGTAGTCCCACGCTACCACGCGAGCGCCTCGGGCGTAGAGTTGGAGGCAGAGCCGCCGGCCCACCTCACTACAGGCTCCGCTGACAACGACAGTGGCACCAGCAAGACGCCGCGGCCGGTACGCGAAGACGGCGTACACGCGCCATGCCACCCACAAGGTAGCGCAGAGAAGGGCAAAGAGAAGCATCCCACCGTGTGACGCCCTTCAAATTCTATTAAAGAGATGGGGGGAAAAAAAGGTCAATGTATTCAATGAGTTGCTCAGCAGTATCCGTTTGGAGCAGATGGCCAGAGTTTCCGTTAAGCGCTTTTTCTGTATATTGAGCTGTGAAGATAAGGGTGGAAAACAAAAGCGGATACATCAGTAGACGACATGTTGAAATCTTATAGTTACTCATGAAGGAAAGGACTGTGCTCAGCTGTACTGAGAAAATACAACACACTACATGCTGGTGAAGTACGGGAGAGATAGAGATAGAGAGAAATAATAATAATAAAAACCTTTAATAGCTTTTAATTCCTTTGTTTTTGCCGAGGAAATACTATGCCGGCACTCACAGTTGGCGCGTAAATGTTGTGTCTTTCTTTATTCGCTTGTTTTCTGAGGTACACTTCAGACTCAGCTGTGATGAAGTATATATATGTAGGATGAAAAATCGCAGCCGGCGAAGAGTACGAAACACATGAGTGAGATTTCCCCCCACTGCCAGAGCTTCTTGATGGAACCACTGCGTCACACAGCTTCTTCCATGTCTTCACGCATCGATGTTCTGTGAAGTCATCAGCTCGCGAATAAACGCGCGGGAGCCGAGATCGGCGGCACGGATGGGCTCTGGAATGCGGTGTCGCAGCATCGTCACTATCAGCGCTGTCGCCACCGCAAAGCCCACGCCATGCCCTGGCGAGACAAATATGCACTTCTTCACACTGTTGTTGTGTCCGTGCACCGCGTACCCGTAGAGAACATGCGGCTTCGAGGTCCCCACCACCGGCAGCACAGAAGGAAGCTTCACCGCACGCTTAGCAGGCGCAGGTTCTGGCGGAGCAGCGGCAGCGGTGGCGTTTTCTCTTACAAGGGCCGCCTCGACACCCTCTCGTGTGATGCCGTCGACCTGCAGGATCGTTTTCGAGCATCCAATGGTTGGGATGTCGAGGACGACGCCGAGGTGGGTGGCCAATCCACACCGCCGTGGGTGATGCACACCGTTTCCGTCCACGACGAGAAGCTGCGGCATCGTCTGTGTCGCCATAAGCGTCGCCTGGACGGACTGAAAAAGTTCGAGGACGGGCTGGATTTCACGGAAGGCCAAGTAGGTAGAGATGTACGGCTCCTGCAAGGTGCAGCGGTGCATGTAGGTCTGCACCACCTCCAGCGACGGGTAGCGCAAGATGGCGAGGCAGGCAATGCCATCATTTGTGTTGGGGATAAAGGAGATGTCGACGCCACCAATGCACGTCAGCGCAGGCGGCGCAGCAGCAGCAGCAGCAGCAGCGGCAGCGGCAACATCATCATTGAGCTGTGCTTGCTGGGCAACGTCCCACGCTAGTTGTTGTCGAAGGGCTGACCAGCTGGGAGAGGAGCCCACACCGTCGCCCAGGCTATCTAACGCCTCCGCCAACCCACGGAGCGAGAAACGCGTGTGTGTGAAGGCTGATACCCCGCCAGTACTGCCGTCGACCTTCGCCGGAGTGTCTGCGAACCCGTACAGCTCCCACTGCGGCACGTCTGCACGTTCAGCTAGGCGACGTTGCTCCTGCGTCCAGCGTGCCTTCTTTGCGTCGAGGTCTGCATCGTCGAGTGCGCTAGTCTGACCCGCTGCTTCGGGTGAACCTTGCACGGTGGCGCTGCTGCTTTGCATGATGTGTATCCTTCTCATTCAAGCGATAAGATAAGAAACAGGGAATGCAAATAGCGGTGAACAATAGCAACAACAACAATAGTGTAACACACGTTAGAGAGGAGAGGTTGCAGCAGAGAGTGCGATGCGTCTGTGCGCGGGACCTTTTTCTGTGTTATTGACAAAGAGCTTTAGCAAACACGCCCAGAAGAAACAGAAAGAAGAATAAATGAGTGTTGCTTCTCTTCACTTCTATTAAAAAAAAAACAATCGAAGCTGGGAGAAAAGTGATCAGGCGACGGAAAAGTAAAACGCCACTGCAAGACACGCTTGAGAGAAGTAGATTCGAAGATAGAGGAGAGAAGAGTAAAAAAAAAATGAAGGAGAAGTGATCTGCCGCTTTTGTGTGTGCGTCCACGCATCGATGCATTGTGTTGTTCATGCTCTACAGATAGAGGGATAGACTCGTCTTGCGCAATAGTCAGCATTTCTGTTCGTTGTTACTTGTGTGCTCTAAGCCTCTTCTCTTCCTTTGTGAACATGTATATGTTGTTTTACTTTGTTTTTAACTTTCTGGATTCGTCTTAAACATAAAGTTAATATAAGTGCAGCCATAGCGCTGGAGTTTTGATAGTAAGAGCATAAAAAAAAGGAAAAAAATCTGCTTTGTAGACCCTTTAAAGGAAAGGGAGGAAGTGATCGAGGCTGGCCACCGCAGAGCATGTGTCTCCCTCTTCTCTCTGTAGGAGAAGATCAAGAGTTCACAAGAACACACACGCACAAAGAATTTCGTAACGTTCAAAAAGATAAAATTAAGTGATCGGTTTGGGGACAAAATAGAAACAAAAAAAGTGGCAAATAAGAAAGCGCATTAATAATTAATAAACGGGGGGATGACACGAGGCCATGGGAATAAGATTAAAAACAACAACAACAACCAGAGTAAGTCGCTGCTTAAAGGTATTTTGCCTCTCCGTGCGTCTCCCTTCACACTTCAAACATACGCGATGGAGAGCTGAATGCGTGAAAGAGGACCAGAGGATCTCGTGCGCACCTACACGCATGGTGCTCCGCAGGCTGCCACGATGACCATGCGCGACTGCTCAGCCAATGAAGTACGCTCAAAAGCTCTGAAAGATCCCGCGAAAGAGAACAAAGTAGGCTACAGATAGCTCGCGAACCGTCAGAAATTGTTACTTTGGTGGAAAGCAACGCAAGTGTCGAAAAAAAAAAAAAAATCTATTGTACAGCGAGAGGTTGCCGCCTGCTTTAACAGATCCCCCCACTTTTCTTGTTGTTTGTCAATGTCCCTCTTCCTTTCTCTGCGCTGCGCAGTCAAAGCCTCTAGGGGTTTCTCGGACTATTATTTGAGAAATAAAGAGATGAAATAAACTTTTGGTTATTGAAGATTTTCTTTTAAGTTTCCTTTTGTTTTTTCTCATCTGACAACTGGTCTATTATATATATTTATGTTTTGATTGCGTCCATCCGCGGAAACGAATAAAGCTTCTGAAGAGCTGTTAGAGAATGCCGTTTTTATTGTATCGGACGACCACACATGCCTAGGCTCACACCTAGACACACATACACACACACACACAAACCACACGTAAATCAAAGAAGAAAACCACACGTGGTTGTGATTTTCTTTATTTACTTTTTTCTTTTGGCGACTTTACATGGCTTAGAGGTGGGCCTGCGCTTGCGCTGGCTTTGACAGCTGCGTTCCAAAGCCGAGGCACCCAATAAGGTTCAGATTTACGCTGCGCACCTGCCGCAAGAAGGTGGTGCGGCTGATAAACTTGTACGGACGCTCCATCGTGTGCTCGTGCAGGCGTGCCTGCAGCGCCGCCAGCCGTGCCGGGTCGTCAAAGTAAAAGCCGTTCGGGACGATGGTGTCGCCCATCAACACAAAGGTCAGCGGCAGGAACTCCATCGTCGCCTCTGCACAGAAGCCCATGAGGTTTTTGTACAGACGCTCCATCGCGGCGAGGGCTGCGGGGTCGGTGCCGCTCTTCGCCAACTGCGCAATCTGCGGCGCGGACTTTCCGAAGTTGGGCGACGTGGTCGACGTGGCGGCGCCATCGAGCTCGTAGGCGTAGTTGAACTGAAGCGCGCTGCCGTTGGTCGCGGACTCCCAGTGCGGGGCCACCGCAGGCGTAATCGCAGGGCGTCGCGCCGCCTCGAATGCAGCGAGTGCCTTGGCGTAGTCGCCGTCGTGGTTCGTGCACCACGCCATGGAGGTGCAGCCGGCCTCCAGCGGGAGGACGACGTAGCTGTTGGAGACGCCGATGTAGTGAATGAGCGAGGAGCCCAGGCCCGTGCCCGGGGCCGCAATCATGCACCGCCCCTTGCCGATGGTGGTGCCCGCCGCCTTGCCCTCGGACAGGGCATCCCACTGACTGCCCTTCCACATCACCTTGAAGTAGCGCTCTAAGAGGCCGACGTTGCTGAGCGCCAACACGCCATAGCCGCCCGCCTCCAGATCATTGAGAAGCGCACTGCGACCCGGAGGGAAAAGTTCGGTGGGGTAGTCCGCGAGGTTGGCGACACCCTTCAGGTTGTTGAAAGGGCCCGCTACCTTGCTGTTCGTGACGGGTCCCGGCACGCAGACCGCGCCAGACGTGATCCGTGGAAAGAAGGACGCGCCGTGGTTGGGCAGCTTCGCCTTCAGCTCCGTCAGCACCTCCGCAAAGAACTCGACAAGCTGGCGCACGTCCTTCTTTGTAACCTTGAAGCGCACGTAGGTGACCTGCAGGCCGTGCTCGTGCTGGGTGGACTGCGCAAAGCCGATACGGGCGTTGGTGCCACCGAGGTCGCACACAACGTAGATCGGGCCGCTGGACCAGGACGCCTTGTTGAGGGTTGCAGCGAGCTCGCTGAAGTGGATTTCGTCTGTCTGCGCCATATCGAAAGTAAAGCTTTAATCTGTTTTTTTTTGTTTGTTTGTTTGTTTGGCAGCAGCGGTGGTCGACACCCACGATGATTAACAAAGCAGATTTTTTTAAAAGGACGTGCTGCGATCGACAACAGCAAATACCACGATCTTTGGCTTCTAGGAACGTACCTGTTCTTTTTCTCTTTGGTGGTGTTGTTGTTGTTTGTTTTGACGTATGAGGGCTCCTCGTGGTCGATTCGGTAAAGAACATTTGCATGCACCCATCCCCAAAAAAGAAAAAAGGAATGGTAGAGCACGCGGGGAGGACAGTGGACACGATCAACACAGAAGTGGAAGGTGCAAAGAGAAGGAGGGGTGGGGGAGGATAATGGAGAAGGGCTCTGAGCTTTAAAAAGAGAAAAGTCACAGGATGCGGCACCGGGCAAAGGAGCGGGCAAACTCGGCTTTCTTTTTATGTATTTGTTGAGCATACAACAAAGTTGCAGGAGAAAGAGGGAGTCTGCATACCATTCTGCTCTTTCTTAAAAGAGAAACGGGAAGCCGGCAGCAACACAAAGTAAAGAGAGAGAGAGAGAGAGAGCGGGTCAAAAAAAAAAAAAAAATTGCCGCCACTCGAACGCAGTATCCTTGAATTTGAATTGACCTGGCATAGTGTGAGCAACGGTTCTCGTTTCGAGCATCGGCTAGCCCTCTTTTTTTATTTCTTTCCTCCTGCTTTGTAGCACTCTTGACCGCTTCTGCTCATTTATTTGTCAGTTGTTGGTGTTGTTGCTGCTATTGCTGCTGGAGAGAGCAAGAAAAACAACAAAAAAAGAAGATCGGCAGCATCTTCAAAGTGTGAACAAGAAAACAAAAAACTCGCTAACGAACAACAAAAAAGAGCAAACACAATAGAAAACCTTCACAGTGAAAAACGAAACAAAGCGGCTTAAAATTCATGAACACATTTTCCCATTCTTTCAAATGTGTCACGCACAGCACACGTGTCAAAGCGGCGGGGAAACTACAGCGCACCACCCGCAAAACAAAATAAAACATAAAAACACATTCACGCATAACGAGAAACAAAAATATATTTTTATCTTCATCTTCGAGTTAAACCTTCTTGATGCCCAGCGTCGGGTTCGTGAAACCCATGCGCTTCGTCGACGTCGAGGAGTACAAGTTGTGGAACTTTTTCTTCATCCCCTTGGTTGACATCAGCCCGGGCACCGTCGGATTCTTCACCGAGCGCTCCACATCCGCCGTGTACGACTGCGCGTTGCGGTGCGTCTCCATCGAGAGATTATCCACCGCGTAAAACTGGTCCTGCTGCTTGTGCTCACTCGAGACACCGCCGCCGCCCGAGCTGGCGGTGGTGCGCCGCGTCTGCTGCAACTCCTCCAGCCCTTTGAAGTACTGCCGGACGCGGTCTGTTTGGACCCAGTTGTAGGCGAAGTGCTCCATCGTCTGCTTCGTCGAGTACGTCGTGGGATCGTAGTTCTCTTGGTAGGCCTTGGGCCTGAAGCGCTGGGAGCGGAACCAGAACGGGTTCCCAAAGCGAGGGTAGAGGCCGATGCGGATGGCTTGGGCTTTGGCCACACGCAGGCGCACCACGGCCTCCGGGTTCAACGGCATGATGTCCTGCGGGTACATGTGGCCCGTGCGGGTCAAAAAGCGTGAGATGGTGGCAGGGTTTTTGTAGTTGAGCTTCATGTACACATCGGGTGCGGGCCGCTGGAGGCCCTGGGGGTCCTTATCCTCCATGTCGAAGGGCTGGGCGTTGCGGAACTGCTGGATGGCCACATCCCCGACGGTGTCTCCCATGCGCCACCGCGTCAGATGGGTGAAGAGGTGCTCATCGGGGAAGCGGTGGTAGTGCAGCTGCACCTGCTGACTGAAGAGCCAGCCCTCACGCCCACGCTTGCGGCCGCGGTAGGCCGGCTTCTCCTGCGGTGTGGTGTGAAATGGTTGGGTGTCCTCCTTTGTTAAGAGGTTCAGATACTCATGCCAGGGCTGCCGGCAGACGGCGAACTGCGAGAGCGCCGTGGCGTAGGCCGGGGCGTTGCGGGCCGCGCTGGGGATGCGATTCATGGCACCGTGCGCACTGAGCTGTGCAACTTACGCAGATGTAAGAGAGAGAGAAAGAGAGAGAGAGATAGAGGTGTTGGAGAGTGGGATGCAAAGAAGATGAGGCCTTGGCGGAATGGGCCTCGCGGTCGCATGAGGCGCACAGCATACACGGGAAATTGAAGTACCTACTTCGAGCTTTAAGAAAGAGAGAGAGAGTGTGTGATAAACACAGAGTCGAGACACACACAAAATAATATTAAAATTGCCGATGGATATTGTGCCTCTGAAGTTGCAGTGCGGCCATTCGCTACAAACAAAAGAATTTTTTTTTTGAATTTGCATCGAGGCTCAGATGCTTTAAGTAGGCCGAGGAAAAAAAAAAATTATTTCCTCTGTTGCTAAATGCCAGCGGCGCAGTCTTCCCCTCTCTCTTCGCTGCCAGCAGCATCCACATCGCCCTTCCGCCGAACTTCTTGTGGGACACATGAGCTGACACCAGCGTTGCTGTCCTGTACCTTTGTTCTCTGCTGGGCAGCGCTGCCATCCCCATCGCTGCCTTTCAAAGGGTTACCGAGTGGATCGCCAGCTGTACCAATACCATCCGTAGCAGCAGCAGCAGCAGCAGCATCTGTGGGTGTAGGCTCTGAGGCAGCCGCCTCGCCCGCCTCCAGGAGCGACACCGTGCCTCGCCCTTCTGTATCGCGAAGAAGCGCACCGATGTCGCGCACGGCCTCCGCCTCTTTCACGCGATCTACGATGGCTTGTGTGTGCCGCAGAGTTGCCATCTGCAGCCGCAGTGCGTGACGAGCGCGATGGCGGGCCTCCGACTCGCGCAGCTGCACCAGTAGCTGTGGCTCGGTGGAGCGGCTTGTGACGCTGGGAAGAGCGGCGTTGGCCATCTGCATGCGCTGGTGGGCAAAGCGTAGCAGCCCGAGGGCCAGACCGAGGACGGCGCTGCCAGCGAGATGCCACAGATACATCGCCTGCACCTGCCGGGTGAGCTGCCACACAACATTGGGCACGCCCTGCAGCACGTGTGGCACACGCGACGCCTGGAGAACGTCCGACACAGCAGCGCTGAACATGCGCACCGCGGACGGAGGCGACGCACCAGGCGGACGCAGCGTGGCGGCCCACGACCACGCCTGGACGACCGGGGCCACCGCCGTCTCCCACATTTTTGCCAGCACCAAGCCCGTCCACACGTGTACCGTTAAGAGCACAACAATCAACGCGGTCGCCACACAGGTGCACAGGGCCGCGGCGAGAAGCTGATGTCGACGCGTGCGACGACGCAGCACCCCGGTGGCTCTTCGTAGCAGCACGTCAAACTGAATGGTCTCCTCAGTGCGCTGCAGCCACGCCCGCATCTGGGACGTGCGATGGCGTAGGCGAAGACCAGGCAGCGTCCCGGAGAGGAGGTACACAATGATGCCCCACAGCACGCACAGCACGAAAAGCGAGCGCGCCGTCGACAGCGTCATGGAGAGAGAGGCGGCGGAATGGGCGTCGGCCGGCCAGCGTCCCTCTTGCGCTTGTGTTGCGGTACGATTCTTCAGCGCCAATGTTGTGGGGTGAAGCTTCGCGTTGAATGCTGCGAGGCTCTCCAAGGCGTCCGATAGCTTTTCGGTTTGCTCTGCACAGGTGAGACGGTCGCAGACGTGCTGCGTCCACCGCACAAGAGCAATCAGAAAAGTCTCGACATCCTTGTAACTGGGTGGCTCTGTGAACTCCGCAGGCGCTGCTGCCGGCGGGGAAGGGCCGGAGGACGACAGGGACGTAAGCGACACCGATGCGGTGTTCATGATGCGCTCAAAGAACGCTTCGGAGAGAAGAATAATAATAACAATAATAAAAAAAGCAGTAAAAATGATCTCTGTAGCACACGGAAGCAGAAACCTTCTCACAAATTAAAAGCCAGATGTCAATGGTGGCCACGTGGGGATGGAAGAGAGAGAAAGGTGAGCGCGCAGGTGTACGGGAAAACCATTCACAACGCTCCTTGCGGAGTCCAATCACTCAACAGAGCGGGCTCACTCAAGATCAGGCTTCTAGTGTGTGTGTGTGTGTGTGTGTAAAGGTGGCGAGAGAGAGAGAGAGATGCAGTGGTTAGGCCGCATTGGTTGAGAACGAATAATGATGAGAGGTGAGTAAGAATAGGGAATGCAAATCCATAGAGAGGAAGAAGAGAGTAAGCGAGAGGCAACAAAGCTGGAAAAAAAAAAAGCCTCGAAGCAAATGAGACAGTGCGCACACGTGTGTCCGTGCCATCGCCACGTGCTACGCGAGGAGACAGCTGAAACCACGTACTTCACATACATCTATGCATGTGTGCACACTCGCACACACACGCACAAACGTTTACACGAGAAGCGCGCCGCAGAAAGGAGACTGATAAAACAATTCTTAGTGCTCGCCAGCGAAAGCGCCGCGTTAGATGCATGTGAGGTACCCGCTAGGTCGTCTTGGCCACTCTGCAACGCCTGGCCGCCTTCGCACTTTGACTGCGCTCGCGGATGCACTCCAAATCGAAGCAAATTGCACCCATTTCTCACATATCACCATTCGCGCTGCATTCAGTTCCATTTTTTTTTTTTTTTGACTTTCGAGGAAGGCAAGGGTTTTTTTTTTGGGGGGAGAAACGTAAACAGAACAAAAACAAGAGCACCTGAACACAGTTTTTTTTTTAATTTTTCCCATGAAACGAAGAAAGTGGCCCTATTCCGTTCTCCTCCGTAAATGGGACAAAAACGCACCGACGGACACATCAGGGCACACAGGCAAGTACGGATGGAGAACGGAAATAGGATGGAGCACAACCCTAAAGCAAGAAAGAGGATGCGTGAAGAGAGAAAGGAGAAAAAAAAAGCGGCTTATTTTTTATTCGCTTTCTATTTTTTTTTTTTTCAGTTTCGATCGTGGACAAGTGTGCTCGATCGAGACCTGCTGAAACTGTAGCGCCTTCCTTTCTTCTCCCACCTCTTTTTTGTTTTGTTTTCCTTCGCTATGCCGCGCAATTTTCTCTCTTTCTTTGTTTGTTTGTTTTCTCACATTATATATATTAAGTTCGAGGAAGGGGAAAAAAAAGGAAGAGAGAGTGTATCTGTTACTCGATACAGATATCGATCGCTATGGTTTTCTTTTTTTGTTGTTGTTGCTGTTGGCGTCAGACGATAATATGCTGAGCGACTTTGAGCTCAGAAGGAATTACAATCAAACCCCGCCGACAATTAGGAAAAAAAAAAAAACGTGATAATCATCATACCCTCTCATGTGCACGCCCAGAAGTCTGGGAGACACAACAGCACAACACGCAACGCCAACAATGGAGGGGGAAAAAAAAATTTTATGAATGTAAAAAAAAAAAAAAAAGATGGAAAAGCCACTTCCCTTTGTTGTTGTTGATGTTGATGGATCTATCCGTGATCTTCATCTCGGTGATGAGCTTTTCAATTTTTCAAAAAAAAAAAACAGCAATTCTCTCGCTTTTCATCATCCGGCATGTGACCCCTACCACTGTGGACTGCCAGCGACGTCTTTATAGACCTGCACGGGCCGCACAGCGACCTTGAAGAAACCCTTCGCGCACACAACACAGGCTGAAGAGGGAGTAGAAAAGGAGGAGAGTTGTTTCTCTATTGAAGTTTTTGTTTGTTGTTTGGACAGGGAGGAAGAAGAAGAATATATATATATCTACTACTATAAACAAAAAGATACACACACACACAAGTACACAAAACAAAAAAAAACAAAATGAGCCTCCTCTCCTTCTTCGTTCTCTTATTTGATTTTTTTTTTGCTGGGTACAACAGCAAGGTGTCAGCGGATATCGAGGTTGACAGAGAAGGACGTTGAGGGGCAGAATATTCAGAAGAATAAGAGAGGAGCAGAAACACGATGTTTATATATATATATAAACATAAACAAGACTCATTGGAGAGAGAAAAAAAAAAAGTATGTGGATGGGGGTATAGACTTTAAACAGTATATAAAAATTAAAAAAAAAAAATAATAATGAGAATGAAAGCTACTAGGAAAACACAACCGTGAAGCAATCGTTAAAAGAGAAAATAAAACGGAAGGACAGTATAGAAAGGAACGTAGTATAGACGAGAAGCGAAGACGAAAAGATATCAGGAAAGCGACGTAGCTGAACACGCAATCCGTAACAACTGAGCAGAAAAAAAAAAACAGAATCAGAGAACCAGGAGCAAGAAGGAAAGTATTAAAAAAAAAAAAAAAAAAAAGAGCAGTGTATCCTTTTTTTTATTTAAATGAACAGTTCTCCATTTTTCTTCTTTCTACTCGCCAACATGCCATCGCCGATCCTTGACTTCGCTTGGTTCACTGCCACACTTTTTCGTGTGTTTCCGTGTGTGTGTGTGTGTGTTCGCTGCTGTGCTTATCCAGTTTACTCTTCAGCTTCCGGGAGGCAGACGTATAGAAAAGAAAAGATAATAAGAAGAACAGTTATAGAAAAGTGTTATCCGGCAGGATGATAAAGGTTACTCGTACACGCACGCGCGGGTGAATTTAACTAAACGAAACAAACAAGCAAAAAAAAAAATGAGTTGAGATGAAATAATGTTGCGTTGGTTTTTCGTTAGCGGAAATTTATATAAACAAAAAGCATTTCATTCAAACGAAATTTCAGAAGAGCGCCACGAAACATTTCTTTCTTTCATCATTTTTATTTGACTGTTTTTTTTTTTTTCATTTCACACTCCACATGCGTTGCATGTCGCCCGCTGCACGGACACGTACAAGTTGTAAACACTCGGGAAAATAAGAGAAAAATAAATAAAAGCGGAACAACAACAACAACAAAAAAAAAGAGAACAGAAAACACACATATATATCGACGTCAGAAAACAGCAATAGCAGTATGCTATATAGAGAGCTACAGGGGAGAATAATAATAATAATAATAATAATAATAAAATAAAATATTGATATTGACAATATTCCCTCGAAGAAAACACCAAAGAGGTTCTCCTGCATCTGTGCACAGGTATAAGAAGTTGCAAACGCGAAGACGGCTGTATTAGGTATAGATTCGAAAGCAAAACAAAACAAAAAAAAACAAAAAAAAAAACAGAGTATATATATATATATTTTTTTGGTCGAGACGCATTCTTGCCACATATACATCAGAAAACCAAAAAAAAGGTGGATATTACTACATCCGCTGGATATTGCTCTCGCTTTTTTCAGTTTTTTTTTTTTTCTCTCTCCCAAACTTTTCTTTCCGCTTCACACATTTCGTATTTGAACAGTTGAAGTGAATTAAAAACAACAACAACAACAGAGAGAGAGAGAGAGAGGCATATAGCCGACTGGCGTTAGTGAGGCCATCCGCTCTTTCCGAGAAGAGAAAACATCGAGGAGATAAAGAAAAAGGCAATGGGGGTGATATATATATATAAATAAGCTTTGACTTTTTTTTCTTCGTCGTTGTTAAGTTAATCTGTGCGTGAGTGTGTGTGTGTGTGTGTGCGACTTTTTTGTTGTTGTTATTGCTGTTCACGGCCCCGTGTATTTTATTTTTAAATACGTATATCAAAACTCCAAAGTACTAATGCTCAAAGCACGCAAGAAAAACAAGGAAAACAAAAAGGAAAAGAAAGAGAGTCGACTTGCTCAGCCCTGTACACGCAGGTGTTTTAACATGTATACCTATACACTCGTTTACCACCTGCGCGCTGAAGAGCTTGGCTACGATCGGTCTTCCATCGTCTTATTCTTTATTTTCTTTCTTTCTAGAGCTTCACGACACACACACACACGCTCCATCAACAACTACAAAAAGACAAAAAGAAAAAGAAAAGAGACCTAAAATGGGTATAAATATTTTTAAAAAAGAAGCATGCAGATTGCATCTGAAAAATAGCAGCGATGTATCCCGTCTCTCGAAAGGCTCGGCATAGCTGGATAACAGAGAGAGAGAGATGAGGGAACGATGGAATAAAAAAGAAAACGAAAAGAAAAGAAGAAAAGCACGAATGAAAATGGTAACAAGCCGCGCCTTTGAGGGGAGGAGGAGCGAGGATAGAGAGAGAAGCACTGTTAGAATGTATAAATATATATATACATGTGCCAATGCAACGTCACTCTCTTTCTCTCTCTTTCTCTTTTTTTTTTTTTTTTAACTTTCCGCACTTGGCCACGAAGTGCGACACCCCAAGTTGCAATACTGCTTTCGGAGGATGACACGGGCCCGCCTGTGCAACCATGCACGCTCTGGCAATAATAACAAAACAAAAAAACAAATGAGCCCACAGAAGAAAGAAGAAAGAGAGAAGATTTTTTTCTTTTCTTTAGAGGGAAGTATTGGTTGACAAGAGTAAAAACGTGACAGCTGTATTTCTACTGGCACACTCTCCTGTGGAACGATTTTGTGGGTTTTTTTTTTTTAATGTGAGCGCGCATGCGTACAGAGGCGCACACGCCAGTCTCCCTGTCTCCCTTTCTCTCAATCTCTCTCACTAACAGCCACACGCGCATCCACACAGATAATAGTGGTTAAGGTATGTGTGTGTGTGTGTGTGTGTGTGTGCGTGTGTGTGCATGTGTTTAAAGACAGATAGAGAGAGAGAGAGAGAGAGAAGCTGTGTGCGTGTGTGTTATGAAAAGGTTGTATTACCAGTTTGAAAAAAAAAGTAAGAGAAAAGAGAAAAAACAAAAGTGTGTACCAGTGCTTCTTTTTTTGTTTGTTTGTTTGTTTTAACGGACGATACTTCCTGAACTGCCCCGGGGCACTTAAGTTTCTCCGTTTATTTTATGAAATAGGGAGAAAGAAGAATAAAGGGGGGGCCACTGTGATCTGAGTTGCGAAATTATTAACAACTCCGCACATATATGGCTATGTATACGATAAACAATAAACAAAGAGGAGATAGATGACAAGAGAGATTCGGTTCCTCTTTAAATAAAACATTATGGTATCACGACACAGCCCAGCTGCATGTCGCCAAGGTTAATTGGAAAAAGGAACAGAGAGAGAGAAACAAAAAAAAAAAATCGAAGGTGCGAGATGGAGAGGGAGAGAGCGAGGTAGATTAGATAAAGGTAACATGTTTTCATTTTAAGTGGGAAAAAAAATGATGATTCCAGAACAAAGTACTAGTAATAATAATACAAAAAAAAGCAAGAAAAGCAGAAATCGACGGCAACAGCACGAATGGCCACACACACACACACAAAAAAGAGAGAGTTTTCGAACGCCAGCTTGTTCGAAAAGACGCGATATAAGGTGTGGGAACGAGAACAGCGGGAGAGAGGAAATTTTGAAAAAAAAGATCGAACCTGTCGAGACTTAAAAGAACGGAAAAACAAAAGGAGAGAAACAGGGGGGATTAGAAGCACCAGAAAAAAAAAAAGGGTGTGAAGAGAAGAAAAGTAGGAAGAAAACATATATAGATATAAAAACACATTCAGGAAAAAAGGCGCGGTAATCCTCTTAATCCATTTTTTGGTCTCGCTAAACACAAGTGGGAGAGGGGAGAAAGAAAAGGACCGAGCTCTTTTCTTTTTGTTTTTCCCCCGTACGTTGATCTCTCTCTCTCGTACATTAAAAAAAAAACACACGCACGCACACACACTCCGGGAAAGTAACCCCAAGGTGGGTGCTCGAGCAGCAGGGGCACTGAAGAGAAAAGTATAATGGTTCACTGTAAAGACTGCTCACGTGCGCATCGTTATCTGTACGAGTGCGGTGAATATAAAAAATATAATATTTAAAAGAAAAAAAACTGAAAGAAAACAATAATAAAGAAGAAGAGAGACGCACAGAGGGGGAAAAAAAAGCGCGTGTGCTTCCTTTATTGTTTTGTTTTTGTTATAGGTAAGAGGAACGAGTGGAGTCGCGAAGGAGGGAGGTATAAAAAAATAATAATCCAAGATGGCTTTCACTTCAGCTCATCCGAGTAGTAATGGAACGACAAAGTTGTAAAGTTGAAAAGTGATTTTTTTTTTCCTAGGAAACATAGAGGGGGGACAAGAAAACCCATCTTTTTTTTTTTAAAGAAACAATAATACTACAATAAAATGGAAGCTGGAAAGGAAAACGGAAGAAGGAAGTTAAAAGCGGCGACAAGAGAAAGAGAAAGAGAGAGAGAGAGTTAAACAACAACAACAACAATGGGCAAAGGTAGAGTGATAAAACTGCTTGTATTGACCACATTGATACGCGTCAAGTCCGGAAGATGAAGCGCCTACGCGAAGCAAATAAATAAATTTAAAAAGCAGAAAACGAAAATACAAAAAAAAAACAGAACAAACAAAAACAAAAGCAAAGCACAACCAAAAGAGAGGAAAAGAAGGAGGGAGAGAGAGAGAAGAGAAGCAGCAGTGGAGAGTAGCATTGGTGCTACATAAATAGGGGAAAAGTCAAAGAAGGAAGCAAGTGACCGAGAGCGTGTAGGGAATAAGAAAAAAATAAACAAAGAGACACACACACACACGGAAAAAAGAGAGCGAGAGAGCTTCATATAAATGAAAAAACAATTATCGGTCTTAACATATTTCGAAGCAGAGAGAGAGAGAGAGAAGCGGAAAGGAAAGTAAAAGACAAAATCGATAACGGGGAAAACAAACAACAAAAACAGAAATGGAGATGACAACAATTTATATATATATGGGAGAAAATATAATAATAATAATAAATCAAAATTAAAAAAGAAGAAAAAAAGGAAAGCTTGCCGGGAAAGAACGCAATGTGTGCGTAGGTGTGTGGTGTGGTAGCTTTTTTCCTTTTAGCAAAAAAAAAAGGTAGAACAATACAAAAGTCCAGAGAAAAGAGAAAATATATATATGTCGAGAGAAGGAGAGAGTGAAAGAGCGTGTACTTGTCTTTGCCAACTTGAAAGGAAAGAACAGAGAAGCGTTTGCGTGGGTCCTTTTGAGTTTGAAAAGGCAATTTAAAAAAAGTCAAGGAAGAGGAACACACACACACACACACACACACCCTTTTAATTTTACTTGCTTTCACGTGTGTGTGTGTGTGTGTGTTTGTGTTTTTGTTCAGTTGTCAACGTTAAGAGAAACAGAAGAAGCCCAAGGTGGTGGAGAATGCGCATGGAAACAGTAAAGGAGAAACAAAATCACGAGGGAAAGTAAGCAAGAAGACAGGGATAGACAACGATATATATAGAAAGAGAGAGAGGGGCGGAGAGAAAGTAATAATAAATCGTTTTAGGGTTTAAAAAAAAAAAAGAAGTTGTTTCTTCAGTTTCTAACGTGCCTCGCTCCACCTGGGAAGAAGATTACAAAGAAGAAGAAGAAAAAAAAAACTCGCTGCAGTGCGCTGCTTTCTCCTCTTTCCAATCACTTTAGCTTTCCACCTTACTCAAAGACACATCGACGCAAACACGCGACGCTCCCCCGATGGCACCCCGTCCTCTCTCTCTCTTTGGGACGCACCACAGACTCGCACACACAGACGTTTCTCTCACCTCCATCCGTGGCTTACGTGAACCTGACACACCAACAACAGTAAAAGAACAAAGAACCAAAAGAAAAAAGAAAAACAGAAAGGTGCACCGTTTTTTTTATCCTTTTTTTCTACTTTCCTCAGTCCTCAATGACTATGTTCACCACTACAAGAAAAGAAAGATAGAAAAAAGGCGGTGAAACGAGAAAAAGAATCATCATACCAGTTCACCATCCATTCGTTCAACCTTCTTTTTTTTTGTTCTCGCACGCATCTTTCCCCATCCAGACCCGTCAAGTGAGAGCGGAAGAACTCATCCACGCTCATGGGGGAAAGTTGATAGGAAGTGCGAGAACGCAAAACTGCATACACACATACACACGCACAAACAAAGATAGAAAGAGAGAGAGAGAGACTTAAAGACAAAAGTACGCAGCACCACGAGAAAGTACTTAAGCGTCAGCTATGATACATACACAGCTGAAAGAACACGGAGAGAACGGACACCAAAAAAGAAAAAAAACCCAATAATAATAATGGGCTTGTGGTGTCAACAAGTACACGCCCAGTGCACGCCGCTGCGACGTCGCGTCTCTGCTATCCGCACAACTTGCACGCTGCATTCGTAGTGAATAATAAAAAAATAAATAAAAAAAGAGAGAGATGAACGGCCTGCTCACCTTCAACAAGCACCCGCGCACTTTAAAGACAAAAATAATTATAAAAATTGAGAGATTGATATAAAAACACGCCTGGCTAGAAAGCAACGGCGGGATCAACAACAACAACAATAACAAGGAATGGTTGGGGAGGGAGAGAGACAAAGAGCGACAAGATACGCACTAGGGAAAAAAAAAGCCCAGCCGGGAGAACGCACTTGAGCAGCTCCTGTATTTTAGTTTTTATTCTTCTCTTATTATAGAGTTCCGTTCCCTCCTAATGCTGTGTATTTGCTGTTTGTTTCTTTTTTTTTGCGTTTCATTCAGACATGCACACGCAAAAAGAAAGTAAAAACAAGTTAAAAAAAAAAAAGGCAGCTGCCCACATGGTGAGGGGGCGACACACAGACTCAAATCAAGAATAAAGAAACAGAGAATCTTTATTTTCTTTTTTTTTTTCGGTGGCGTCGAGTTGCGTGGGCGTCTGTGCGCTGAAGCGAGAAAAGAAAAGCAAAAAAAAAGGGAAAATAAAAAGAAGCAGTTGAGCGCATCCCACACGCACACAAACACAAAAAAGTGAAACACAAAAGAAAAGAGAAAGAAAGCGGGTGAGGGAGGAAATGAATAGTGAGAGGAAATAATAAAAAAGAAGGAGGAGGAGGGAGCTGCCCACGGTACCAATGCTCGCCTCATCCTCAGGAAGCGCGCCACGGACAAATATATATATGAGATAATACTAAAAAAAAAAAAAAAAAAAAATTGGCGTTGACTGGCCTTTTTATTTTGTTTGTTTGTTTTTTAGAAAAGTGACGGCAAAAGAGCAAAAAAAAAAAAAAAGACGAGAAAGAAAGTAAAAGAAAGAAGAGGAATATATATTGAGGATGGTAGAAGGAAAGGAATGAAGAAAGGAAAAAGAAGAAAGGAGAAGGAAAGGTGGAGGGAGGAAGGTTCCCAGAGAGAAGACACTGCACGCAGCACCGCGCACATGTGTTGAAAAAAACTCCTGCCACCAAACGTTTAAAGAAAAAAAAAAAGAGAAAAGTTTTCTTAAAAAAAAAAAAAGAGGAAAAGAAGTATATATGAGTTTGGGTTGTTGGTTACTGTTTTATTTTAATTTTTTTATTGATCTTCTCGCGATGCCTGCCTTTTATCGCGGAAAACGTAATAAATTAAAATAAGCATAAATAAGACAGCAATGTAAGTGCTCGTTGACGTGTACTACATCACAGCTTATATAGCATAACCGTTAAAAAAAAAAAAAAAGTGGAAACAACAAACGATATCGAGAAGGCGTGAAGAAGCGCTTTAATACTACGAGTCAAAAAAAAAAAAAAAACGGAAACGGAAACAGATAAAAATTAATAGTGAAAGAATTAAACACTCTTAATTTTGATGCTTTTTTTTTTTCTCTCTCTCTCTCTTTTTGTTCCTTTTTTGTGTTTTGTCTGTTTGTTTGTTTGTTTTGTTTTTCAAAGACGAAGAGAAAAGGATGAAGGATCCAGGGAAACATCGAGAGCCACACTCTCTCTGCCCTTAATCGCGTGTCGTGGCACGTAGAAACACACTCACTCACACATTCACAGAGAGAAGAAGAAGAAACAAGAATACAATAAATAAATAAAAGATTACGTGCAGTGTGATCTCTCTCTCTCTCTCTCCTTCTTCTTTCTCTCTCTCTCTCTCTCCTTCGCCCTCTCTCTTGGTCGGATCACCTAAATAATTGAAACACGTATCAGCATACTGAAAGCAATAACATTACCGCTGCATTCCCGCACACATGTGCAAAAAAAAAAAAAAAAGATCTCTACAGCTACAACAATCACGAGGGAGTTTGTTTTTCCATGGGGCAATCCGTTGCTGTAATACAAGTTTCCTCCCCTGCGCTCGATCGCTTGCAGCAAAAATCTTTTTTTTTCCTTTTTTATTTGCGATGTCGCGCTAAATCGTAAATGAGCGTGTAGGATCACACACACACACACATATATAAATCCTGACAATTTGACAACTTGAGGGATGCGTGGAAGCCATCGCTGTTGAAGGCCGTGTGTCAAAAGAGTTTTCCAACCGCATAGAGAGAGAGAAGCGTGGAGAAGAACTAGAAAAAGAAAGAAGAAGAAGAAGTACGTAAATGTGTAACAAACAAACAACCAAACAAAAAACAAAAAAAAATATTTAAAAAAAAGGAAAAAAAATGAAGCCCTGCCGTACAAAATGAGTAAAGAGTTAACACTCAATTGCTGTAGAGGATACAAATCTTTCTCGTGTATGGCTTGTTTTCGCCAAGCTGTGTTTTGTTTTGTGGTGTAGAATCATCTTTTCTTTCCACACACATACACAAAACACACAGCACACAACACACACGTATTAATGTAGAACATAGTGAATCACAAGAGATGTAGATATACATTTGCTGGAGAGAAAGAAACCCAAACAACACGACAAAACAAACGTAGCAGAGCCATGCACAGGAGAAATGAAGCTTGAAAGCACTCTCTCTCTCTCTCGTGTGCCATTGCTGTTTTGTGCCTTTTTTTTTGTTTACGTCTTTGGAGTGTGGGCTTACATGTGTGTGCGTGTGAGTGTGTGTGTGTGCGTGCGTGTGTGTGTGTGTGTGTGTGGAGAGATAGAGAAGCGGATGAAATGCGCTAAAGAGAAGGAGACCCACCAAGCACAGCACTCTCACCAATCACGAAAAAGATAGACCAGTAAACAAAAACAAACAAACAAGCAAAAAAAAGGCAGAAGTGCTGACTTTATTAACGGCTTAATCGAGCAAAGCAACAACAGCAAAGAGCTTAATACACGTACAAACAAACACACAAAAGCAAAAGAAAAAGAAAGAAAAAGAAAAAAGAACGCACAAGCATGCACGCACACCGAGCGGCATTGAAACGGCACCCCGAAATCCCTCTTTTTGGGGGGCGCAGGACTGCGGAGTAACCGACAAGCGGCACAACAGGATTTTTTAAAAAGAAGAAGAAAAAGCCAAGGGGGATTAAAGAAATAAAAAGTGGAAATAACAGGGAACATTTTAAAAAAGAAAAGAAAACAAAGAAAATCAAGCAAACGCTTAAACAGGGTTCAATCATAATAATAAACGCAAAACAGAAACAAATGAAAAATAAATAAATAAAAAACGAAAAAACGAGGTGTGTGCTGTACGCTACGCAGAGCGAGTAGACAGGTGAATCTTTTTTTTTTTTTTGTGCAATGACACCTTGCCAACCCTCCAAGAAACAGAGAGGAGAGAAGATGTGCGCAGCGCGTGACACCTGTCGCTCCTACACGAAACCATACGAACACGCACGAACACATACACAGAGATGCAGGCACGACACAGCGGCTTCGCTCAGCACTCGATTCGAGTCCTTTGCGTTACCACCGACGTCGCCGGACCACTCGATACACCGTAGCTGTTGTTCAGACTGCCGCTCCAGCTTGTGCAATTGGAGGCCGTCCCCACCCCACTCGGCGCCGCTGGCGTGCGACGGCGCAGGGCGGCGCTGATGCTGTAGAACATCGACCCCTTCTCCTCCGCGGTCATCTTCGTCGAGCACTCCGAGGTGCGACGCAACTCGTTGAGGACGTCGCGCAAATACTCGTTGTCGGTGAAGAGCTCATGGGCAGAGGGGCGGTGGTCGGGGTTCTGGCTCAGCAGTCGCACACACACCTCCCGCAGTGCCGGCGAGTACGTGGACGGCAACGGGGCGTAGTGGCCGTCATGCACCTTGGCACGAAGGTCGCTGCGATTGGTGGCCACGAAGGGGCCCGTGAGGGACATCAGCTCATACAAAATCACCCCCAGCGCCCACATCTCACTCTTCAGCGAGTACCGCTCCCCACGCAGCGCCTCCGGGCTCAGGTAGTAGGGTGTGCCGCAGCCGGTCGACGCGACACGGTTGCTCACCGGCTCCCCATACTTGCGCGCGAAGCCGAAGTCGCCCAGCTTGATGATGCCGGTACTGCTCAACAGAATGTTCTCGGGCTTGAGGTCGTGGTGGAGAATGTTGCGTTGGTGCACGTGGTCGACGGCCATGCAGAGCTGGAGAAAGATGAACGCGACTTCGGTTTCGGTGAAGGGGTGGGCGATGGCGCGGCGACGGCGAATTTCTTGCCGAAGGTCGCCGCAGTCGACGTACTCCATGAGCAGAAGATCCTCGCCGTGTTCGCCCTTCTCCGCCCCCTCCAGCCGGATCACAAAGGGCGAGTTGCACTCCCGCATGCACGCCACCTCGCTGCTGATGTGCGTTGATGCTGGCGGGGTCGGTGGACGGTTGATAGCGTCATTCGAAGGGCGGTTCACCGTGGCCGCCCCACCATCGTTGGCGGCGGTGCCGTGGGCGCGTGCGCGGGTGTGCCGCACGGAGGCGATCCAGTTGGGGTCGAAGGTGGCCTTTACCGCCAAGAGACGACGCTGCACGCAGTCCTCCACGAGAAAGACGCGTCCGTACTTGCCGCGGCCAAGCTCGCCGCGCAGCTCGTAGGCCGGCTCAATCGAGGCTCCGCTTATAAAGAGCTCCATCGTCTCATTCAGCGCGTCGTCCATGTCAGGGAGGTCGTTGCCGTCCGCCGCCTCCGCAGGCTTAGCGAACCGAGTCGGGGTGGTGTTCGGAGCTGCTGCTGCTGCTGCTGTTGTTGTTGTTGTGTCAGCAACACGGTGGAGCAGCGGTGCGGCCGTAACAGCGACAGGAGAGAGAAGACTCGTCTTCCGGCACGGAATATGGGGCGGAAGCGGTGGTGGTGGTGCTGGACGGACGGTAAGAGGGTTGCGTGTTGCGGCCCCTTTGATGGGGGGCATGGCACGCGTTACACCTCCTGCCGCTCCCTCCACGTCGGTGTAGTACTCCGAAGGTGGGGAAAGAAACGCGGGTCGCATTATCGTATGATGCATTATCCGTTCTTTTATATATATATATGTATTCCTTTTTCTTTTGCTCCTGCTGTTTGTTTGTATTTATTTCGGCTTCGAAGACAATAGGAGGCGCGGTTGGCGTGTGTGCTTGCAGGTGTCTAATTTTCTTTTCTTTTCAGGGGGGGGGGGGGGTAGCAACGTACCAAGAGATGCGAGGGCGTAACCGCCACTGTTGAACGAACCCTCTGTACGCGGTGTCGCACACCAAGAAGAAGACGGGCCAAAGGCGAACGGTGTAAAAACCGAAAATAAAGGAGGAAGAATTAAAACAAGCGGATCAGATGGCTTCCTCTTCCTTTTTTTCGTTTTCTTTTCTTTTTTTCAATTTTTCGTTGAACGAACGAGTGAGGAAGTGAAAAACAAAAACAAGGGGAAATTTAAGCGGAAAACGCAAGGGAAATAAAAAAGTTAATCCTTCGATAAGGTAGGCAGTTGACGGGAGGAAGAATGGATGGAAAACAAAAACAGAATAAATTTTAAAGAAGGAGAATAGTATGTGAAGAAAAGAGTAGAATAAAGTGCGGGTAGTTAATGAAATGGGCAATGAAGAAGAGACCAAAAGAATAGAGAGAGAGAGAGAAGTCGAGGACAAGAACAGGAATGGCAACGTCTACGACAACAAAAATAATGCGCCTTCGTTCAATGATGGGTGTTGGCGGCCATCTCCGAACGATGAGGTCTCGCACAGCAGTACAACAAGCACAACATCAAAAAAAAAATATGCTGACGATGCACGTTCTCTCACAAGAGCGCTGTCTGTTACATCGGTATGCACATAGGAGAATCGTACCCCGTCAACGACAAAGGAGTCTTGCCCACTTGTTCTTCGTTTTTCTAGCGGCTGACTTGTGCGACATGATGCTCCTCCCGCCTTGTCCCCGCAAAGGCTTCTTCTGAGATCGTTCTTGTTGTTCTTATTATCTTTTATCCGAGCAACAGGTAATATGTAGTATACACAGAGAAGGCTTTGAAAGAACATTGTAGCACACAGACACAGAAAAAAATTCTAATATATACAGGGAGAGTCATGCCAACCTTGAGGCAGTTCAGGAGTACGTCCTTCTTGTCTAGAAAGAACGAAGACAGGAGCACAGGAAATTGCACCACATGGGCAGTCCCCTTGGTCCCCAGCACAGCAGCTGCTCGCGCTCTGACATCCGCAAGAGAATGATAAAGATAACATAAAAGAAAAGAGTGCACAAATTCTGACACACACACACACACACACACACACAACCCTGTGCATCGGCAAGACACACGTGCGCACTCACTCACACGAGCTCAACCTAACGCCCTCAAAAAAAAAATATTGTGTGTCTCACTGCTGAGGTGTGTCCATGTATGCTTCTCTTCTATTTTTTTTTTTTTTTAAAGAAGAGGGGAATGTGTGTTTTTTCCGTTTTTAAGACAGGGACGCTACGGGAGAGAGTCGCGTGGTGCGCCATCGCTCTCCCGCCGTGTGTATTCCTCCCCTATTGCGGCAATGGGAGACGGCGGCGCATCCGACTTGTCGTCTCTCGCCATCGCTGTACTAGAGGCCAGCGCAGGTGTGTGCTGCGGCTGCTGCTGCTGCTGTTGTTGTTGTAACGACAACGCACTCTCCAGCATGCGCACCACGCCGGGGATCGCAGGCGACTGTTCATGACGCTGCGCACTGGACAGGCAGTCCCACACCGCACGAAAGGTGCGGTATTTCTCCTCCGCCTCCGCTGCCGCCCCGGTCCGCAACAACGTTATCGCGTAGTTTAAATAAATCAGAAAGTCATCCTCCATCGTGAGGGCTTGGCTGTAGGCGCGACAGGCGTTGGGCAGATCCTTCATCTCCCCAAGACACACCCCAAGCAGCATGTAGGCTGGTGCGTAGTCGGCGTGGAGACTGATGGAGGCGTTGAGGCACTGCAGGGCGGAGCAGCAGCGGCCCATCGCCAGAAACACCACTCCGAGGTTGTAATGCCCAATCCATTCGAAAGGGTTCAGAAACACAGACTTGCGCAGACACGCCACGGCGGCA
Organism: Crithidia brevicula; assembly: GCA_030849845.1. Taxonomy (NCBI): domain Eukaryota; phylum Euglenozoa; class Kinetoplastea; order Trypanosomatida; family Trypanosomatidae; genus Crithidia; species Crithidia brevicula. The sequence goes on from JASAOD010001968.1 coordinate 29,510, forward strand.
TAAAGGTTGCGCTTCCCCATAAAGCACGCACCGATGTTATTCCACACCTGCGGCGAATCGGGCTGCTGGCCCATCACAATGCGGTACTTCGTCAACGCCACGTCGTAGTCCCCGCTGTCTTGAATGATGCTAGAGGCCGCCACCAGCGCATCCACGTGGGTCGGGCTCAGCGTCAGACACCGGCCAAGGTAGTCGAAGGCCGCGGCCGAGTTGCCTTGTTGCAGATGCAACGTGCCCAGCATGGCCAGAAGGTCCGGGTTGGACGGGGAGACCGTCACGGCCTCCGTGTACACCTCCATGGCGGTGGCGTAGTTCTTGGCCAGGAGGGCGGCCTTACCCAGTTGGAGGTAGGCGCAGTCGTGCCGCTGGGCCGCAATGGACTGCAGGAAGGCGTCGATGGCTTTGTGGTAGCGACGACGATAGAGGTGGCAGAGGCCGATGTGGTAGTCCACCTCCCAGTCCTCTCCGAGGCCTTTCGCGGCTCGGATGCTCGCTGCCTCCTCGAAGGCATGAATGGCGTCTTCGTGGCGGCCAAGCAGGTGCAGGGCACGGCCCAGCTGCGTCCGACTCGCCGCGTTCTCTGGGCTGATGATCACGGCGGTCTGGAGCAGCTCCAGCGACTCCGTCAAGGCCCCCTCCATGCGCTTGAGTAGGCCCTTCACGTACAAGGCGTATTCGCAGGTGCCTTCGGTCTCGCGCAGTTGGGCTTCGATGACCTGCATGCAGTTCGTGTACTCCTGTCGCACGTAGAGCACGTGGATGAGCCAGTTGCGGCGCTCACGGATGGACTGCAGCTGCGCGGCCAATTCCTTTTGCGGGTTCGGCGTTGCCTCGCGAAGACCATTGCCACTCGCACCGAACATGTTGGCGCTGCTGCCCATCGCTGTTGGGCCGCCCTGACGAGTGGCCGCCGGGGCCCGCAACGTGCGAGATGAGGTGATCGCCTGCATCTGCTAGTGTAAGAGGAAATTTGAGGGGGGAAAAAAAAGCGAGGAGAGTAAAGAACGGCAAAAGAACTCTCTTCACCCCTGTAATCGAGATCGAAACAAGCTATGTGGTTTGAATAGTGCGTGTGTGTGTGTGTGTGTGTGTAGTCGATTGTACGCTCACACAGAAAACAATCTTAGAACCACAACTAGCATATATATACGAAAAAAAAAAAGGAGAGGGAGATGCCAAAGAACAAGATGATTGAGGAGAGATGCGATACCTTGCGCCATGCAGTCACAGAGCGCTACATGTTCTACACCCCTGTACTGCGCATTGCTTAGGAAGGAAATTCTCTGCCAGCATTCGACGGTCAAGTGAATCAATCAGCCCACATCGACGAAGAAGAACGTACAAGGTGCGGGCGGCACTTCGGGGGGGAAAAGAGAAAAAAAAAATCCCTTCCCCAACAACAATGTGACTTCCTGAGCCACATCGCTGAATATAAAACAAACTCAGCAGATGCGTTTTTCTAAATAGTAATAGTAAGAGCCCGTTTGCTGCTCAAAAGGCGTAGACAGACGAGTAGTGCTGTTGCCTTTATGCCTGTTGCATTTTCATGTTTTTTTTTTTTGGGTTTTCCTTTTGTCTGTTTCTTTAATTATTGATGTCTTTATTATGGTGGTGATCACCATTTGTCAACAGAATCCTCCTCTTTTTGTTTTTTGTTGGAGAGAGAGGTAAATAAGAAAAAGAGGCACATGCACACACAGAGAGAAAGAGAGAACGCATCAGCTGTGAAGGTCGAGCCAAAAAATTAAACGTCAGGGAGATAACAAAGGAACAATACCAAAAACAAAAAAAAGCAGCAATCCAGATGGCCGAGAGAGTGAAGAGAGGCGAGCATAATTGAGAAGAAGCGGCACTCTGGGCAGCAATAACCCTCCGCTCCCCCAACAAAAAAATCAGAGCACCTCAATAAACAACTGTAAAACAAAAAGCTGCTCCATTCGAGCCAACTCGTGGAGATGCCTAATACGCACAACAATGGCAACAACAACTGAATACAAATACCAAAACAAAGAGCATACCAGCGGCGTACGCTGCACACTTGACTTGCATGCAGCACACAAGATGTGAAAAATGTTAAAAAAAAAAAAACCCAGAATAGTTGAGAAGAGTGGAAATGCGAGCACTCCATCAATCTATATGAAACGAGCGTAACAGAAATACACACACACAAATAAATATATATGCTGCCCAAGTGTACAATCCAAAAAGAATAAGAACGAATGAAACAGACTTTACGAAATTCTTTTTTTTTTTCAGGTTTCCTCCTTAATTTCTTTTGTTGATGTTGATTTTAAAGTCTTCGCCTGACGTTTTGCACGTTTGAGGGCTGCTACAGAGCACTCGCCACGGGGAGCACCTCCTGGCTAACGATCCTCTTCACGCGTGCGTAGCACTGCTGGAGGTTGTCGTTGACAATGTAGTAGTCAAAAAACTGCTGATTCTCCTGAGCCCAGCGCATCCACTTCACGTTGAGGCTCATGCGCATGCGGAAGGACTCCGTCGTCTCACTCTTGCGCTCACGCAGCCGCTCTTCAAGAATCTGCATACTGGGCGGCGCAATAAAGATCACCATGCACCGCACCAGGCGGCTGACATGCGGCATGGCCGACACGGGGGGCACCGGTGGCAGCTCCGCGTGACACTTCAGCGGAGCTGCGGCAACGTCTAGCTTGGGCACCTGCCACGCCACAGCTGGCTGGGCTGCTGCCGTGGTCGGAGGCAGCACCTTCACGTTTCTTGCAATCGTGGCCGCTGCGTCCTGTGCGGCTGTAGGGTGAGATGCCACAGGTTCTGCTGCCGTAGTCGTGCGCTTTTCCTTCCGCTGCACCGTCACAGGCGTCGAGTCCACCACGACGTGTGCGCAGTAGCGTCTAATGTTTATCGCCCCCAGCAGGTCCGTGTCCATCAGCACCACTTTGTTTTTGTTCAACACCGTGTGCAGCGACTTCTTGCTCGTGCCGTACATGTTCCCCCGTGGTGCTCCTGACGCACCCGACGAGGTGGTGGTGGCGGCAGAGGAGGAGGAGGAGGAAAGCCGAGAGTACTCGATCATCGCACCGGCGTTGATGAGGGACTGAAACTCGTCGAAGGAGACGAAGTGATAATGTTGCCCGTTCGTCTCGCCCTTGCGTGGGGTGCGGGTGGTGTGGCTGACGCTGAACTCGAAGAGGTGTGGCCACTCTTTTTGAAGTTGGTTGATAATGGTGGATTTGCCACAGCCGCTGGGGCCGACAAAAAGCAGCACATCCACGAGACGCTTGAGAGTCACCGTGTTCCCGGACGGAGACGATGCCGTGACGCTACGACTCATTGCTAGTTTGTATGTGCTTTTGTGTGTGTGTTTGTGTGTGCGTTTGAAAAAAGCAGATCAAAGAAAGATAGCTGAAAAGGAAAAAAGCCAACAGCGACAAAAAAAGGTAATCACAAATAAATAAACGACAAAAAGTACAAAGTACACTATTTATGTTAGGTTACAAAAAAGAAACAAAACGCAGGGTGGTACTTGATTGTAGGGAAACCCGAGGCGCGTTGCTGCGTGTTTGGTCACAGAGCTGCAATGCCCGTTGTGAAAACGTTCTCTTCAAAAGCAAAGAGCGCAAGAGCGAAAAAAAAAGAGCTCTTTTAAAAACAATAGTGATAATACACAAAAACGGATTGCTGAGACAGAGAAACAATTTGATAATGAAGACTTTGATTTACCACTAAAAAGGCACTAATTGTGGAAGATAACAAGCCGGTATTCTTATCTGGGAAAACAAGCAGAAAATAAAAAATTAATCGTAATATGAAAAGGAGCTGGTTAAAAATTAGCGTGTGTGTGTGTGTCTTTAGAAAATAAGCGTTAAACGTCGGTGTTTCGTTTCGAGACGAGTTAAAAAAAAAAAAGAATGATTCCGATTTTTTTTTTTTTTTGTTGTTGTTGTTGTTGTTTTGTACCGAGCTAGTCAGCGATTCTTTTTCGTATGAGCAACAGGGAGGATGTGCGAGAGAGCTCTCCTTGGTTTCTCCTATAGATCTTTTTTTTTTTTAAGCAAAATTGATAGCGGGCCCCTATGATGTTGAGTACCGGACAGGAAGAGAGGAGAACAATCTAATAAATATAATGAAACAATTGTGAGCTTCTGATACGCCCACGATGACCAACACTTACTTTTTTTCCTTTCGTTACAAGGACGCCCGTCCTGCGTTTGCTCCACGTGGTGAATTAGTGAGTTAATTAGTTATAAATAAGAGTTTTTTTTTTTTTTTTTAAGATAGTAACAATGATAATAGTAATAATGATGAAGAAAAGAAAAGTAGCTTTCGTAGAAACACCACAAATCAATACACTCCGTCTTCGTATCGGTGATTTTTCTTTCGTTGTTGTTGTTGTTGTTGTTGTTTGGCTGGAGAGGAAGACGCGCAGCATCGAGTTAGATATATAGGAAGATACAACAAAGTCAAGAGAGAGAGAGAGGTGAGGAGAAAAGAGAAAAAAAAGTGAGAGGTGGTCGATGTGAGCAGCACAGCGCGCGTCGAAAGGAAGGTGAACTCAATCGATTGACCTGCGAGCACGCCATGAGAAATAAATGATTTTTTTTTGACACAGGAATCAGACAAGTAGAGTCGCAAGCGTCACTTAAACACGCATGCAAGCTCGACAATACGCAAGAATGACAAGGAAACACAAAGGGAAGCAGCGGGCGTGGCTTGTCCTCGAGATGGTACAAAACTATCTACAGCACAGGGAGAGCGTATGTTAAACCCCCCGCAAGCCTCTACGCAGAATTCTGCTTTTTTTGATAATGATGTTTCCGTCTCCGTTTTCTTCTTTCTTCTTTTTTTTTTTTATACACGTCCTTCGTCGCATGTTAGCACTTCATTTGAAGCTTTAGATAATAAAAGAACACATAAAGAAATAATAAAAAACAAAAATCTCAACACACACACAAACACATACACACAAAATAAAAATGGCCACAAACGGCAGATAATTCCTTGTGTTTTCGCGCACGCACGCCCCTCCCTCCCAGAGAAGACCGCCCGAGACAACGGGAAAACTGAAGCATCCTTCTTGAGGTGAAAACCTAAAAATATATATAGAGCGCTTCATGAAATCACCGTTCGGCCCGTTGGTTGCCATTCTCAGGAGTGGAGGACGAAGCACAAGATAGATCGAAAGAGAGGCATGCAGTAAGAGCAGAAAAAGAAGAAAGAAAAAACGCTTCCGCTACCCTTGTACACACTCACGTATCGATCCGTCATGACTTGAAAACACAAACAAACAAAACAAACAGAAAGTGAATACTTGACACAAACTTCCACAGATGCACCAGGTCCCTTCTGCATTCCCCCTTTTTTTTCAAAAGAAAAAGGAAACAGAAGGGAGTGGCAGGGAAGAAGAAGAAACAAAAATCAAAAACGTGCGTTGTAAACTTCATCCGCGTAGATCGCTAGACCTTCTTCACCACCTGCACGACATCCTCATCATCCAGCAGGTGATCTTTACCGGACCTTTGTGGTTGGTGCTTCACCGACGAGCCCCACACCCACGCGTATTTGAAGTTCAGCATCAGCTGACGGTGAATGCGGTTGCAGAACATCTCCACCGATGGCTGCGGCAGTCTGCGGAGGATGACGGGCTCGTCGTAATCGGGCACCTGTCCCTTCGGCTTCGTGTACACACGGATGAAGTTAAGGTGATCCCAGATGCACTCGAGCAGACCATCCAGGTTCCACTCATGGTGGGCCGAGATGGGGCAGTTGTGGGGAATGCGCGAGATAATATCCAGCTCCTCAATCGAGATCTGATCAATCTTGTTCAGCACGTAGATGGCGGGGATGTAAGCTCGATTGCCCTCGATGGCGTCAATGAATTCATCGGCCGAGTAGTCGCCGCGAAAGGTCACGTCGGCGTTCGACATGCGATACTCGCCTAGAATGGTCTTGATGGTTTCGTTGTCCAGCTGCGTCAGCGGGCAGGTGGAGGAGATGCTGATGCCACCCCGATCCTTGCGTCGAATCGAGATATCCGGCGGAGACTGATTAAGCCGGATGCCAAAGCCGTCCAACTCACGCTCGATGATCAACTTGTGCTGCAGCGGCTTGGCCACGTCAAGCACGATGAGGATGAGCGTGCAGGTCCGCGCCACCGCGATAACTTGTCGACCACGACCCTTACCATCCTTGGCACCTTCGATAATACCGGGCAGATCCAGCATCTGCAGCTTTGCCCCACGGTAGTTCACCACACCAGGCACACAGGTCAGCGTGGTGAACTCATACGCGGCGACCTCCGAGTAGGTGGAGGTCATCTTCGAGAGCAGCGTGGACTTGCCGACGGAGGGGAAGCCGATGAAGCCGATGCGGGCATCGCCGGTCTTCTGCACGTCGAAGCCCTCGCCCTTGCCGCCGCCCTTTTTTGATTCCGAAGCGATCAGCTCGCGCTTCAGCTGCGCCAGACGTGCCTTGAGGGCACAGATGTGGGCCATGGTGGCCTTGTTCTTCTGGGTGCGGGCGAGCTCCGCCTCGATGTCGCCGATCTTCTGCAAAGACGCCATGACTGCTGTCTTGTCTTTT